>JAJOOS010001863.1:0-55998 GCA_029582725.1 Solanum chiquidenum
ATACATTTATTAGGAGAGAGAAAAATAAGTCTATTTTTTTGAAGGGCAATTTGGTAAACATTTCAAAGTCTTTATCTATTTATTAAACTCCGTGCCCGGTCAAATGTTGTCACATAAAATGGGACGGAGGGAGTATGTAATGTATCAATATTGTGTAAATAATGTATAATTGCATCTATGTAATGTAATGTATCTATATTGTAAGATGTCACGTAGGATGAATGTGTTTATTTATTCAATTTTATACAAGTTTAAGTGTTCACTTTTGCACATCCAAAATTAAAAAATATACATGTCAATTGAGGTCAAATTAAAAATCACGTTTACATATTATGCTTTGAAAATTCGTTGAAATATAGCCACTTTCATGGGAATAAAAGAACTTTTTGTCCGATTTCCATATATGATGATTAAATTTTGGGTTTTGATTTCGTCTTCAACTTTTATTTATCAATAATCAGAAATCATATTATACAAATTTTGAATTTGTCCCTAAAGGTGAGGGAGGGGAAGAGAAATAGTTAATGAATCAAAAAGAATGATCATACACTAAGCTTCAACAACAATATTTTCTTATTAATATGCGTATAAAGCAGGGCTTTTTCCCACTAACACAAAATAGATGTTACATAATTTTAAATAAAACATAATATAATTGGGATGGTGTAGCTATAGAGTCCTTTTATTAAAAACATTACATCATCATATAGAATGGATACTTGTATATCACTTCTTCTAATTAATAGGATTCCAATACTAGCTTGTCCTTCAAACCCTACAAGGAAATATATAAAAACATGTTACAACATATATCAATGAAAAATGTGTCACATAAAACAAATCAGAACGGTATTAAAGACATATAACATGAGATCGAAGAAGTTACGTGGTGCAATCAACGTTAGGGTCGATAGGTATTTTGGTATCAAGGTTGCATAAGGCAGGGAGCATTGCTGCTTTCTCAAGATTTATAGGCATTTGTGCAGCAGCCTTGAGGCATGAGCAGATACCTTCACGGTCCGGTTTATTAGACGCTGCGAATTGTTTGTCAAGAGCTTGTGCTTTACTGCAACAATCAACACTAGGAGACTCGTCTCCACTCATTAAGAACCCTTGGCATGGCATCAAATTTGTCATCATATCTGTGCATTGAACGTCTGTATTTGCTAAAACCAAACAAAGAGACATCAAAAAGAGTGATAGTAAAGAGTAAATGGGAATTATGTTTCTTGACATGTTTTTTTGGAATATAAAGAGTTTGATTTCTTTTTTGTGAATAAGTAGAAATGGTATAAGAATAAGGAGTGAATAAGTTGTCAAAGTAAGTAAGAATGGATGTTAATTATATAGTTTTTTAAGGCATGGTCAATTTTGTCATTTTCCTGTTTTCTATATAACGAACTCTAGGATAGTATATTTAAATTATTGAGATTTAATGACTTTTGGATTGTTTACTTTTTATTTTTTTCTCATTTGATATTCATTTTGGTTCCATTAATTAATTCAGATCCTCGTAGCATTAGGTCAATTTAATGACGAAATGTTCCTTACCAAAAACATAACAATTTATTATTAAGACTCGAACATGAAATATTGAATTAAGAGTGGAGAGATTATGTTCATTCAATAATTGAGAGAACATTTAGAATGGGGTCACTTAACTCATGGTAATTAATTAGCGATCAAAGTTATCTATTTTCTATGTTTTCTTTCAAAAGTCATTGAAATTTATCAATTCGCTTCAGTGATAATCTTAGCTACATTTTATATTTTTAGGAGAGAAATGACATGCAATTTTAATTATTATTTTTAGAAAAACAGTTTAAACACTAATTTAGAACGTGGATCGAACATGCAATTTCTATGACAAGTGCTCATATTTCTTTAGAAAACAAAATAAAAATAGATAAGTTTGATGGACAATAAATAAAATTGTGATCATTTAGACAAACAACTCTCCCACCACAATACTTTATGCTTAATCTTTTTTTTTTATTATTATTTTGGAATATATATTTGCTTACTTTTCATAGTATCATGCATCTATATTCTCTTCAAAGAAGAAAGCGTCATGGTGTAGACAATTGCCGTGAAAACCCCCCCAAGAAATCAGTTAAAAGTCAAAATCATCTTATAATGGGAGAAAATAATTATACGCAAAATTATTGATCTTTCATTGTAGGGGTTTGGTGGGGGTGGAGGGGGGGTGGAGGGAGGATTTAAATATAAATGGATTAGCTATGCTAGCAAGTTAATTTCTTATAGAAATTTATGGAGAAGGTAAGCAACACCTTAAAAAAGGAAATCGATTACTACTAGGGTAAATAATTTGTTGATAATATAATCAGAAGCGTATTCAGAATTTTGAGAGGATGGATGCACTGTTATAAAATGTTGAAAAAGTCATTAATCTAAGATACATATATATTTGACTAGCTAGTACCACCTTTAAGTACTTCTTATTATTGAAGTCGTTAAACTTTTAAAATTATAGGTCCAAAATTAATTCTTATCAATTCAAATAGTAAATTTTATATATATGTAGCTATATTTCATGTTGAAGGTATTGAGATCAATTGAATCCATTGATAGTATGATATATCATCCAGTACTACTAGTTCTAATATATACATTCGATTTAATAATATAAAAAAATTGCAGTGCTAAAAAAATTGAAAATTTCTATGTGATAAGACTTCAAAAATTTGAAAGATTAAACCAAAAATAAAAATAAAACGTCAAAAGTGTTACTAATAACCACTTAGAGATCTAGGTGTTACCCAATTTATTTTTTTTATAAAAAAAGAAGACAAATATTAGATTTAAATTTCAAACCTCACTTCTGCACCCACTCACAACACATTACATAATACTTCGGGAGTGGATTCACACATGTATATTTAAGTATTTTTTTAAAAATAAAATATAACACTAGTATATTGATTTCGGGAGAGAAGTATGAGTAGAAATTTCGTTAAGGATATTCAAGATTTATTATATATATGTATGAAAAGTATTTTTTAACCTATATATTTTGTATAATTTGTTATAAATATTATAATTTTTTGATGAAGAATGTCTGACTGACCAATTCGAAAAACCCGCAAGATACACCTATGATTATCATTGTGATAAACAGATCTAGGAAAAAATAATAATGGAAAGAAAAGGTTGGTCTTGAACGCAAGTAGGATAGAAATCCGAAGAAGCTTTGCCATTTAGTTAAAATCATCTAACAGATTCAGTTTACATCATTTTAATAAATTTCAATTACTTAAATAACTTGTAATACATTTGAATTTTGATGATCAATTATTTTCCCATTTATGGGATTCTTACGTATATTTATCGTTGAGACAAATAGTTTGTAGCCAATGTAATATATTCATATACACTGTTATACAATAATTATATAACGTATAAACAATGTATCCACACTCTCAAAATGTTTTTTGCAACCTACTATGCTTGGCAGATATTTGTTACTTATATTTACATTATTATTATTTTCATATTTTAAATGCAGAATCTTTGTAGAATTGTTGTGAAATTTGTTTTAGCTGTATAATTTGTTGAGAGTCGATGTCCTATTGCACTTTGGGATAAAAATCCTATTAGGCATAGAAGTTCAATTTGAAAGTCATGCCTTAAATGTTTGTTTATATAAGACTTTTGCCTAATATTTTAAAGGAAATAATCGTAAACCACGTTTTTTCATAACTACAATGCCATTGAAACCTTTGAATTTATGTCACATTAATGACTTTAGGCTTTATTATGTACCCTCTAATGGTATGAGTTTGTATTATGGATTCTTTTTCTATTTACTAACTGGAATATAGAGTTCGGAGTCAAAAGGAGCACTTTTTTCTTCCAAAATTCATAAAGGGTCACTCAAATTATCTATATTGATTGACTAATGAGTAATTTCTAAACATCATCAATTGACTAATGAGTGATTTCTGAACAAGAAATCTTAATGATATCAATACAATATATATCTATTATATTAATTTAGTATCAGTTAATCGAAATTAGTTGAGGGGTATATAGTGTAATTATTTAGTAGGGTATGAATGTAAAGGGGTATACCATATATGTTTGTAATTATTTTGCTTTTATGAGGTATTTGCTTAGTTTCCTAATTATTGTTGTCACCAAATATAATATTACATTAATCCGCGAATTTTTTATTTATTGTAGTGACCCTCTCAACACTGAACATAAGATTAATTTGGTTCCTTATATATTATACACACTAAATTCACATCTCATAAGAAAAATAAGGGCAGGAGTAGCACGTATACATTAACTTATAATCTTGAATGTCATGACCATGGTGTCCTCAAAGATGTAAATTTGTGGAATTGTACAGTATATCACTCAAAGGATAAGAGAATTTTATCGAAGGAATATGATGAAATTATCACTATGTCACTCTATAGTATATAGTTGCCGGCAAAAGAAATTTTACTAGCGACCAAAATAAAATTCCACCTTTTCACACATAAACCACCACACCATCAATTCCTATGAAACAGTTAACCTATGTGCACGGAGATAATCTGGGAGGAGGAGGAAGTTGAACTGAAGGAAAACTTGCAATATGTTGTGTTAGGAAAGTTTTCATATGGCTGACCCAATATCAAAGATTATGTAAATCTTTGATATTTATTGACTTCATGAACTGGTGGTATCCCATGAGAATTCTAAAGTGGGATCCCCTATTTGATCCGATCCTGATGATGAAACGACAACAACAATAGCATGGATCTCCTTATAATAAAACACATGATAAGGGAGGAACGGAGTTGGTTATATGGAATGGCAATGATGTATAACTAATTAACACATATGAAGAAAACACAAAGGATATAATAAATGACACACATTACAAGTATGAGCAAGAGCAGGTGATTATTGAAGACAACATAGAACTTCAAAAAGGGAATACAGAAGATGAGGGCACACAACTAAAGATTACAGATACTAATACTGCAAAGGCCATCATAAATTTTGACACACAATTGAATGAGTTAGCACCATGAAAGAAGTTGAGGAAAAACAATTGAGTACAGAACAAATAGAGCTTCTAAGAGACAAAAAAAAAAAAGGAGGAAACCATTGAGCAAAACATTAAACAGGTAGCAAAGGATGGAGACTTATCATCAAGACAAAACAAAAATTTACAGGGGAAAGCAACAGATAAAAAAGCAACAAAACAGTTCCATATCAAAACACTACAAGGGCCAATAAGATTAAAAAATAAAACCAAGTTTAATCAATGATTAACAAGATATTATTTTGGAATATAAGGTCAGTCAATACTCAAAGCGCCTTTGAGAGATTGACTGAACTTAAGAAGACATCACTACACATTCATTGCATTGATGGAACCATTTCAAAGTCATTTGGAGATAGAAAAATATAGAAGAAGACTAGGTTTTCACAATGCAGTGGTCAATAACTCAGCAAAAATATGATTTTTGGGGAAGAGTATTGTAAGGACAAATTGTAACAGATACCGCCCAGCAAATTACTATTAAACTGACGCAAAAAAAAATTCTATGAAGCAGAACATCTATGTATGCACGGTGTTCAGATAGACTAGAGTTATGAGGTTCTATAGAAAATATTGCTAGTATAATTCAGATACCATGGATTGTTGGAGGAGACTTCAATGCTATTTCATCAACAGAAGGACTTCCTAAAACTCAACATGAAATTGTTAATTTTTCTCACTGTGTTAATAATGATGCTCTTATAGAATTGAGATACATAGAAAGTAAGTTCACATGGTGGAATGGGGAGGATTGTATACTTAAGAGACTAGACAGAGTATTTACTAATCGAGAATTTCTGAATATCTTACCATCAAGTGAAGTTCAACATTTGTTCAGGATGGGGTCAGACCATTCTCCATTACATATAGTGTGCAAAACGGAGAAAGATCCTATCACAAAGCCTTTTAAGTTCTTGAACTTCTGGACAAAACATCACTCCTTCATGGATGTTGTAAATGATAATTGGGAATTAGATTTTGGTTATAATCCTTTTAAAGAGCTTCATGCAAAGATGAAAAAGGCACTAATTGAGTGGAGCAAAGAAACTTTAGGCAATATTTTTATAAAAAATTCCACCCTAGAAGGTGTGATAGAAGTCAAGGAAATCCAATTTGAGACCAGGACAACAACTCAGAATAGGGAAGAACTTCATATAGCACGGACAGAACTGAAGAGATATCTTAAACTAGAGGAGGAATTTTGGAAACAAAAAGCAGGAATGAAGATGGAGATAGAAATACCAAGTTTTTCTATTCTTATGTAAAAGGAAGAAGGAAAAAACAATGTATCCAGAAGATACAAAATCATGAAGGGGAATGGATTGATCAAAGACAGAAAATTGGTGAAGAAGTTATATGGTTCTTTCAAGAACATTTTCGATAGCAGAATAACCAGACTGATTTTGAGATGCTGCAAAATATCCAGTAGTGATTACAAAAGAACACAATCTTATCTTGACAAATCTGCCTTAGCATGGAAGAGGTCAAGAATGTAATATTTGGGCTTAATAGTGACAATGCAAGTGCACCAGATAGCTTTCCTAGGCAACTTTTGCAGACATGCTGGTCAATAGTAGGGGAGGATGATTAAAGCATTTTTCTGCGGGCAGGAGATTCCAAGATATATCACTCACACAAATTTAGTGCTTATTTCAAAGAAAGATGAAGTAAGATCAATAAGCCTTAGTACTTTTTCCAACAAGATAATATCAAGGTGCTACATGGAAAACTAACAAATGTCTTACCAAGTTTGATTTCCAAAAATCAAACCGGTTTTGTGAAAGGAAGGAGTATTGCAGAAAATGTCTTACTAGCACAGGAGATAATTAAATACAACAACATAAGGAACACATTTCATAATGTTGTGGTCAAGCTGGACATGGCAAAAGCTTATGACAGAGTTTCTTGGATCTTCTTAACAAAGGTACTCAGGCAATTTGGTTTCTCAATAGTTCTAATTGATATGGTGTAGAGGCTTATTTCAAATAATTGGTACTCAGTGTTAATAAATGGACAACCATATGGTTTATTTAAATCAAGTAGAGGTCTGAAACAAGGAGACCTCCTTTCACCTACATTATTTATTATAATTTCTAAGGTACTGTCAAGGGTTCTTAATAAGTTCAATGAAGATGATAACTTTAAAGGGTATGGTTTATCAAAATGGAGTGTACCAGTCAATCATTTATCATATACAGATGATACTATTTATTCTGTTCAGCAGATCCTTATTCAATGAAAGAGATGATCAAAGTGCATAGAAGGTATGAGAATTGTTCATGTTAGATGGTAAAAAATGCTAAAAAATCATTTTATGTTTATGATAAAAATGCATGTGGCTATCAACAATACAATCAGGAGAAGAACAAGAATAAGAAAAGGAAATCTTCCTTTCACATATTTAGGATGTCCAGTTTATCAAGGGAGAAAAAAGATAATCTATTTTGAAGATCCGGTGAAGAAAGTAATGAAAAGAGTTGTCCTTTGGAGGCAGGTATGTTTTAATTGCTCATGTATTACAATCTATACATGTATAAATACTCCAAAAGGAATCATAAAACAATCACATATAATTTTTGCAAGGTTCTTTTAGAGGGAAACAAAAAGAGACATTGGATCTCCTGGGACACAATATGTTTACCCAAAGATGAATGGGGTCTTGGATTTAGATCCCTCCATAATACCTCAAATGCCTTATTTGGGAAGTTTTGGTGGAATTTTAGGACTTCTAGTTCACTATGGAGTGCCTACATGGGAAAACAATATTCCAAAAAACATCATCCAGTAATGGTTTGGTCTAAAGGATCATCACAGACATGGAAGAAGATGATGGAGGTGAGAGAACAACTAATTTGGTGGCAGATTAAAGCAGGAAACTCTAGCTTCTGATTTGGCAATTGGACCAAACAGGGTGCATTGTATTTTGTAGACAACTAGCATGATGAAACAGAAGAGATTGAGGTAAAAAAAAATCATTGTGAAAGGTAATTGGGACACTCAAAAGTTACAATCAATCTTATCAGAAAACATGGTACAACATATACAGAGAATATCATCAGCCCATAATTGATGAATGTGGATAATGACAAAGCTTGGTGGATGGGAAACACAAGTGGAAATTTCACGGTCAAGTCAGCTTGGGAGATGATGAGGAAGAAACATAATCAATCTCAATTGTATGAGAATATGTGGATAAAGGGTTAGCCAATTAAGATAAGTTTATTTTTATTATGGGGGGAATGGATGAAAAGGATCCCAACAGATGACAACTTTAAGAGGATTAACATCAATGATGTATCCAAATATTGGTGTTGTGAAGATTACAGAGAGGAGACTATGACACTTATTTCTAACATCTCCAATAGTTGCAAGGCTTTGGAGACAGTCTGCTACTTGTGCAGGTTTTCATATAGAAGGGTCGCAACTGCAACAAGTAATTATAAAGTGGACTTCCCAAGAACCATCAAAACTTCACCACATACATAGAGCTGTTCCAGCTATAATTATGTGGGAGCTATGGAAGAGGAGAAATTCAAGAAAGAATGATTAGAGACACTACTTATGGAAGGATGGTTTATCAGGTACAATTGACACTCACTTAATTAGTCAGAGTCAACAACTCATGGTTAACATCAGTACCAACAGACTGGCCAACAATAATACAGTACTTGAGAAACTATAAGCCAAGACTATATCATTGTTTGGTTAGGTGGGGGAAGCCAGACACAGGCACAATCAAGATCAACACAGATGGAGCAAGCCAAGGAAATCCAGGCCCAAGTTCCTATGGTTTTTGTCTAAGGAATGACAGAGGAGATCTTAGCTATGCACAGCAGGCTGGGCAAATAGGAGAAACTACAAGTCTGGTCCTAGTAACTACAGCAGTGCACAAGGTTGTGAGCTATTGCTACAGACATGGAATTCAAAATGCTATGATAGAGACGGACTCAATGGTACTCAAGAATATTCTTGCAGGTATTCGGAAACCACCATGGGAAGTAATACAACAAATAGAGCACACTGAATGGAGAAGAAAACAAAGGCAAGGCCATCAGGAGCATCCTCAAGCACAGATCTCTCCAAGTAACACAACAACACAGCTCTAGCAGTACAAAGAAATGAAGGAACAACCATGAAAGAGGGTGAAAAACCTTAACTTTCCTAAAAATGGAAGAGGAGCACACAAAAAATAGTTTATGACTTAAAAATTTGGATTTGGGACCGTTCTTTTGGACTGGTCATACTTTAAGTGCACCGTAAGCAAAGGGTTACCAGCACGCGGTAATGTGTTGCAAGAGCACCATATGCAAATGAATCCCAATCATATATTGAGATTCTCTTCATGACTAGCATTGAAGCATCCTAACAATAGCAACACCTCCCTCGCAGTTCAATAAAAGAAAAAAAAAAGGCCACTCCAGACCAAAAACAACTCACAGATGCTGCCCATCACGAGTTTGAATTTTTTCTAGCAAAAACATGAGAAACTAGCTCTTTCTACTTTGTCAAGCAATTAGAACAAACATCTGAGTTAAAAACAAACTAGCATTTCCTAATCAACAGATTAATAGAAATACTTATGCCCCTGTGAAAATTCCAGTGCTAAATCAATTTCTTCCTTCACATATACTCCACACTAATGGATTTAATTTAATTCTTTCCCAAGCCTCGTCCTAAATTTTTTTCCCGTCAAGCCACTCCAAATAAGCCTAACAGAAAGACAAGTAGAAAGGAGAAAAGACATGATGACTGCACCAGTGTCGCAACTCCTAGAACCTCTACAACAGAATCCCAACTATATACAACCGCAAGCTCTGGAGTGGTGGTGGAGATGCAGCACGATAGGGGCAATAGCTCAATCGCTACGTAGTTAACAAATGCCTCCACATGGTCCATTAGCCAAGTCGCTCCCTGAAGGTCCCATTCAAGGAGCAGCTGTGATAAACCAGGCAAAATCAAGTTAGAAGAGAGTGCAATCTCAGATGAGATAACATTTCAGCTGTTAAGATGCCACGCTATACGTTGTCCTTCCCACTCAAATCAGTACAGAAAGGGAAAGCTTCGAAGCCACTTCTGCTTCAGCAACCACAGCTACTCTGATCATGCGAGGCAAACTCATCAAGCTATCTTTGCAGCACAAGCAGCAGAACATAGACTAATAATTGCCAACTTGAACCTTTTTAAGGAGATGTTTTCCAGTCAAACTGCAGGTTGTTAAAACCATTGACTGCTTCTAGACCACTTAGAAGTTGGTTTCCCAGATCTTGTTGCTGTTGACTCATGTTGCGTTCTCTCGCCATTGTCATGCCTCCTAACCCATTCATGGATGAAGGGTTATTACCCAATGAAGCTCGCATTCCATTAACCATTGCAGCTTGGCCCAGTCCATTGTTCATACTCCCAAATCCAGCACCAACACCTGTACTGTTAGCATTGGCTGTCCCATTCCTAACAAGGCAATTGCTTCCATTGAGAAGAGAATTATTACTTGTTGCCAACATCCCATGTCCATTTTTTATATCATTCCCAATAGTAACATTACCTACCATGCCACCGCCACCGAGCTGTGAAGATATCATCATTTCATGTATAATCTTTTGTACAGAACTCTGAGAGTCATTACCATCCACGTCATTTGAATGGGCTGGTTGCTGCATTGAGATTTTGGGGGAATTTGCAGAGTTCATGTGTTGCACTGATGATAAGCCACTATGTGAAGCTTGTGGTGTATTGTTGGATGACGATGGTGTTGGAGATTGGAATTGAGAAGAGTTGGGTTGAGACTGAGGCATTGTACTTGAAGAATTGGGTGAAGGCATTTGGACAGTATTTCCCGAGTAGGTACTACTTCCACCATTCATTGGATTTTGGTGCCTGGAGTTCATGGAATTTTGGTGCAGTAATCCAACAACAGTACCACTAGACGAAGTAGCAGGTACTCGGTTCACAGAGTTGTGTACATTCGACATACCATTGCTCAAAGGTAGTGGTGGTACACCAGGCTGTGAAGTCGTCTCATGGTTAGAGCTACTGACTGTTTGATGTGTATGTTGCTGCTGCTGTTGTTGCTGCTGTTGATGCTGCTGTTGTTGCTGCTGTTGATGTTGCTGCTGCTGCTGTTGTTGCTGCTGTTGATGTTGCTGCTGCTGTGGCTGCTGAGTCTGATCCTCAGTTGATTGAACTGGACCTTGTCCTCCAGCTGAAGTGTCGTTCCTACGAGGAAACTTAGCCAAGCTCTCTGGAAATTAAGAGTTGGGCACAATGTGAACTGTAAGAATAACATGTAAAACATAAACGCCAGGAAAGATGAAAATGAAAAAGTTCATCACGCGCAAGTTGAATATCTACTCCAAATTATCAATTTAGCGCACACAAAAATGGTCCTGGGACACCTTTAAATGACAATCAGATGCCTTGTGATTGTGAAAATAGGACATAACGGAAGGGAAAAAAATCTTATAGAGATAATATCAATTAGATGGCAATATGCCACGTTAGACGGCTTCTTTAGTTCCGCTATTTCCTTTTCCTTGAGCCGAGGGTATATCGGAAACAGCCTCTCTACATCCCAAGGTAGGGGGGTTGAGGTCTGTGTTTGCTCTACCTTCCCCATATCCCACTTGTGAAATTACACTAGGTATTTTGTTGTTGTTGTAAAAAACACCAACTCTCAGGAAAACAACCCCACCTATCCTCCTATTTTAATGAGTCATTGGTTTGTCACAAGGTCATTAAATTTGAACTGTGATAAAATGAACTAATAGAAAGGTTAAGTGGATAGAACTTACCCATGGGACCGGTCCCTGTCTCCCTGCTATAGTCGATCAAATCTTTCATGCTATTAACCACCTCCGATATCTGCAATCCACGAAGAACACAACACATCCATAGTTAATCACAAGCCTCTTTTAATTGAACAAATATTATAAAACAAGCAAAATATCATTTGACCAGATGTTATCACACAAAAGCAGTAACAGCTTTATATTTGGTTTCAAAATTAAAACACTTGCGAATAAATAATCTGAATTAGAGGATCCTAAAACCAAAAAACCTTGACTTCCTGCTAGAACAACATAAATGAAGACAATTTCTGAAAGAAAGTGAAATGACCCGATTCGTCGTTACTTAAATGCATCTCGTGCGGAGTCCCAAAAATTCCTGAAATACGGTGCCAAATTAAAATTTGGGGCACATGACGAAATCATTTAAATTTGAAACTGATCCGGGCTGACGTCAGTCTGCCATAGCGAGAAGCCTCCCGCTATGGCAGTGCCCTGACAGAATCAGACCCTAATTAAGCGGTGTCATTTATTTTACCTCCCACTTTCCAGGGAGAAAACAGACGAGCATTACTCCCAAAATCTCCCTAAGCCATTCGAAGCCTGAGAACAATGGAGGAGAGGATTTTCAGTGCAAAGAAGGTTAAAACCCAAGGAATTTCTGGTCCACGTTCGTCAGGATTCGCCCCAAGGATCCGAAAGCTTGCATTCAAAGTTCTTCCACAGTTGTTTGACGCCCAGATAGACTAGGTTTTCTTAACGAAGTAGTTAGATCTGTTTTCACTTAGATAATATCTTGTAGATTGTTGGGAGATTTCATGCATAGGCCTTCGGGCACATAGTCTGAATGGTTGAATGTATGGTTAGCTATGGTTAGGCTGATGATGGACTTGATTAGTTATTGTTGGCATATTGATGGTTGCTGGGTGTAATCCTAGGAGATAATTGGGTGGTAGAATTGTGATCAAGAGCTATTCAGGAAGAAATTATCTCTGGTAAGTAATGGTTGTTTATTCCGTTTATGCTATATGTGCTTGTTAACTGCTTCATTAGTAATGCATGCATGTATATGATTAGGGAAATTGTGATCAAGAGCTATTCGGGAAGAAATTATCAATTGCTTGCAATAAATGTGTTACTTGAATGTACAAGTGTAGTCACTATTGTGTGTGGATGTTGGATCGGTACAGCGCCAGTACGTACCTACACATATATTATTGGATCAAGTATCATGCCGATACATATATTATTATTGGATCGGGTACCACGCCGATACATATATCACATATTATTATAACATAAAAGCATTCGAGTCGCATCTCTTCGGTCTTTTAAGTTTTAGATATTGCAATGGACGTTCTTGGTTGAATGTACGATCAGTTTTAAGACTTGATAGTACAGTCATAGCAATATGGACAGGATGCGGTTCGACTTGCATGTGTTAAGCATATAGTCTGAGTAGCATGATGTCCACTTCTTAGCGCTTATCCCACTACCTAAAAGTAAGTTTTTTGCTCTTTTCCTCTTACATAACAACGATGGAGGAGAACCACGTCGGTACACTAAATATTTGTGTGGGGATTCCATGAAGAGAACCAGGTTTACTTCTTTATGATGAGATGGTTATGGGTTGGTCCGTGAGAGGGCGAGGTTGAATTATTGTGTTTTAGGTATCACTTATTGGTCCTTGAGTGGCTAGGTTGGGTTATTGAAATGCTGGGTGACCTTTGTGCAGACCAAGATAGCAAGTTAAACGGGGTAGAAGATAATTAGGGAATCCTGGTGGTTCGAGTATTGGGATTGTGTGATGAATGAGGTGTGATGGGTGGAGAATGCTAAGTAGGGATGAAGACGGGGAGTCCGGGCTATTTTCCAATTGTGGGTATAATTGTATATCTCTGTTTTTATAAGGGTGATTGTTTGTTCATGTTTCCGTACAATTGGGGTGATGTAAGGTAAGGAGTTGGCATGAGAGCTAAAGGGGAAATAGTAAATTGAGTAACAAAATTAATAATGACCAATGTATAGAAGGGGTTAGGTTACGATCGAATGTGAGGGTGGAATGACTTAGAGGTTGAAGTTGGAGCAAAAGGAGGTGGATGACTTAAGGTGGCTTGTGTGAATCCTAAACATGTTGTTTTATTTCCTAACCTTTATTTATCTACATTATATTATGTGGTGGATTCGGGTCAACCGATGATGCCTACCAGTATTGTTTGTACTGATATTACTCTTGCTATGTCATTTGGCGTGGTTTGGTACTTTGGTTGCAGCATTCAGTAAAGTTTCTCTTAGGTGAAGACGATGATGATCTCTGACAACTTTTATTACTCTTTCCTTGTGGTGGGAACAGTGTCTCATTTTCTTTTATACATTGTACTCTCTTAGTAACACTTGTACCTGTTTAGACTAGTTTAGACTAGTTCCTTGAGAGGATTTTTTGGTTGTTTGTAAAAAGATACTTTATATTCGATGTTTCATGATGATTTCAAAGTATTAAAGAGATTTACTATGTTTTTATAAATATCCGCATTGTAGTTTTAAATTGGGTGGGTAAGTATTCTCCTAGCTAGATGTTAGAGTAGATGCCCACATGGCTCGGTGGGCTGGCTCATGACAGGAAGATAAGAATTACCAACAGTAGGAAAACATTACACCACATATTTGTATCCCAAGAAAAAAGCTGAAGCATTATACATGAGTTAATTATACGCGTTATTAACAGGAATCTCAAAATCCACAACATTAACAACCATCTCTAACCTGCTAGCTGTTAAAAGAATTGAATTTGTCTCCGTTTTCAAGTCTGCTCTGAAAACAGCGGGACAACATATGGAAAGAAATGAACTGAAGACAGGTCGATAGAACTAATTGACTTTTAAATCAGGGCATCTCCAATCATATTCTCAATTTTACTCTCCCAATATAGAGTTCTCTATTTTTTCAGACAATCAACTCCAACCCAAATCTCTATTCTACTCTCTAACAATCACATTTAGTGATTCAATGGATACACGAGGACTATTTCCACTACTGAAACGAAACCTGCATAAGGGACAGAAAAGGAGGGGAGAGGAACTCTCTATGTCAGAACAAGGTACATACCTGTAGGCATCTCACATATCTCTTTGTATATCCTAAATCATTTACTAACGGAACTTCCAAAGCTTTTGCTAACTGACGAGCTGAAGCGACAAACCTGAGGCGCAATTAGAAGTCAAAATTACAAAACAACTCACACATCAAAAGCTAAATAAAGGAACACATGATGATAGCAGATACACAATCTTAATAAATTTCAAGAATCAAGGAATCTCTAAACATAAGTTCACAACTGAATGCTTACATGGATCACTTATGACTTTTCCAAAGGGCATGCATATGTTTACATCCCTCGCCCCACTACCCACAGCTCCTGAGATTAATGTTATTCCATGGGAAGAAGATTTATTCCTCTCCCTTTTGTAGGTTCAGAGACCAGATGACATCCCTAGCTCCTACCCCCTCCCATATGTCACCATAACACTGAAGCGAACTAATTGGAGAAGTTTGATGAGCATGAGAGGACTAGAATTTAAATCAACACACGCGCAGGTCACAGTCAACATCCTCAACCCACACCCCAAAACCATGTTCAACTTTTGATTAAACAAAAAAAATTGTATCAAAAGAAAGTAGACAGCCATGCACCTAAGCACACCATTGTGGTAAAATATTTATCAGCTAGACATTCCTAATCATGTTTCAAGAGCTTGAGCTTCTAAGGCTCAACAGTATGACAAAATGATCATACTCCATTACACTAAATTCTAAGCTACGTCATCCGACAATGGTAGACAAGAAAATATGCACCCAGTAAATCACTGAATCAAATGACAGCAAGTTTCAGCTTTAAGAAAATTATTGGATTGCCAAAAGCTTACTAGGGCAACTCATTGGTAGAACACCTTACCTTAGCATCTAGAGGCTAACCTACGCTAAGAAAGGCAACAGCACCAGTAAAGACCATCAAAGCTCAATGCCAAAAACAGAGCTGTATAAAATGTGAATTACAACTAAATCATATCTCATCATCACTGCCCACTAATGACGGCAATCTAATAATTGGGCACAGCTAACCTCTTAATAAAAAGGGTTAGATATCCAAAATCGAAATTGCTAGGCAACAACGACCATTCAACAAAGTTAGTCTATTGCTAACCTCTTAAAAATGAGGGTTAGATATGCTAAATAGAAATTGTAAGGCAACAAAACCATCAAACAATGTTATGGAACATTGCCAACCCAAAATTTAGAATAAACACCATGGTGTAAGTATCTGGACTTACATATTGCAATTATTCTGCAACTCAGAAACAGACGCACTAGATGAGGCATTTTGGGTGGCGGCCTGGTACTTTTGAGCTGCAGCACCAAGTTGACTAACCTGTACAGCATATCAAAACAATAAAAGGCAAATCAGAAATGATTCAATAGCCCCTACCTTATATGCAACATCAACACTCAAAAGCTAAAACAACATCCAGCTAACATAAAAAATATATGCTAAAACAACTAGATGCCACAGAAGTACAATCAAACGCAATAAATTTAGAACTGCTACAAAGAGACATCTAAAGTAGAAAACCTGATCCACTCACCGTCAGTGTTATCAAAAGCGCAAGAAGCTCTAAAGTTCATTGGTGCTTTAAGTGCAAAGCGTAAATAAAGTGTGGGCTTTATTGAGAAAAAGCGCAAATGGAGAAAACACATATATAGAAATATTATTAATTTATTTATTCATTTTTTATGACCGTGGTGTACGGACCAGCTTTCGCGCACCTCGACTAATCCCAGGGGATACCTACCACCTCCAACTAGCAACAGGTACCAAGTAACTCTGTCCACCAAGGCTAGGACAAATAAGAAGAATCACCTAGTGTTTTTTTGTCTCCACTGAGTTTTGAACCTGAGATCAGTATTCTCAACCACTTCATTGACCACTAGGCCACACCCTTTGGGTGCTATATATATATATATATATATAACCAAGATTAATAATTATAAGCATGAATAAAAAATACGTGGGCAAAGAAATTGATTGTTTTACAATAAAGCAAAATATCAATGGTTGGGCGTCGCCCCTTCAGGAAATGTTCATTCACAAGTAAAAGTGTGTCTTAGAGCTTTGATGAC
Organism: Solanum chiquidenum; assembly: GCA_029582725.1. Classification (NCBI taxonomy): domain Eukaryota; kingdom Viridiplantae; phylum Streptophyta; class Magnoliopsida; order Solanales; family Solanaceae; genus Solanum; species Solanum chiquidenum. The sequence goes on from JAJOOS010001863.1 coordinate 17,020, forward strand.
GACACTGAAATGCACATTAAGCAAGGTGAAGCGCTCAACGCATTTTGAGCCTTGCTTCAAGGCTTAAGTGCACCTTTGATAACACTGCTCACCATGCACAAGATCTCTTTAAAATATTGTACTAACTGCCTAAAACGAGAAAGATTTATACACACACATGTATACAAGTATCAATTTCATATATGCGTACACACGCATGCACACACTTATATATAAGTTCTTCTATGGACCTAATGTGTGTACCAAAACATGAAAAATAGCATGACAAACCTACGACAGATTTTGCACAGACTCTTCAAAAATGTCAACGGGTTAGTGTTGAATTCTACAAAAGTAGTGTATTTTTGGAGATCCGATACGAGTGGCGTTAAATTGAAGTGTCCGCACAACTTAGACCTACGGAACAAAAGTCAATAGATCTATTAAGACAGCATGCATAATTAGATGTCACCTCCAAATCAATGCTAAAATTGTTAGGTGACACACATAAAGAGACTATTTGACCAAGCTGCTAAAAATTGTTTATTTTGAGAAGCATTTTCTTTAAAATAGCTTTCCCAAAAAAGTACTTCAAGAAAAGCAATTTGTATTTGACTAGTTTATTTTAAAAGTGTTTATTTAGTATTTGATAAGCAAATTATGTTAGGTTAATCTTTCTAAAAGAAAATGCTTTTGAGTGTCAAATTACGGAAAGAGACAAATATCAATGCACGTTAAAGCGGGTACTGTTATTTAAGTAAAATAAGAAGACATTAAAATTTTCAATCAATATAGTACATATAGATAATCAATCAAAATATTAAATATTAGTATAATATTAACATGATGATTTGAATATACCAAGAAACATCAAGCAATTATATATTAAATCACCATATATGGGGAATTTACCACAAAAATTAAGTAAAATCATTCATACAACAAAAATTCACTATGTTATATGAAGCATATTAGTAATTGATAATATTACTCTTTTTTAACAAACAGATAAATAAAAGACAAAAAAAACTCTTACATGAAATGCATGGATACTATATTAAGAGTCAAAAGGAAATGGGATATTCTAAAACTAGTCAATTATTTTCTTCTATTTTTAAAAGAGAAGGAAATGGTTGTTCAATAATAAAATAGTAATAACTTAATGAGGGGATATGCTTGATAAGTATGTATTTATGGGGATATTTTTGTTTGAAAATAAATATTTTTCTACTTCCACCTTTTTCTAGAAGCAGAAATTTTAGCATGTTCCCAACAACAGAAAAACTGATTTTGCTGCTACTTAAAAGCACTTTTATTTATTGGCCGAACACTTCAAATTTCAAAACAAGTGCTTTTGACCTCCAAGAAGCTTGCCCAAACAGGCACTAATTCATTTAAGTAACTCATAATACAAAGATAATAGTTAAAGCATGAATCCTTTACTTGGTTATTCAAAAATGAGTTTCTATCATATGCATTTATCAAATCCTAGTTCACTACACACACTTAAAAGCAGGAAAATAAAATGAAAAATTGAAGATAGTGCAGCTCTAGGGGAAAATTAATGAGTTTTGGGTTTACCAGTTCAAATCTAGCTTTTGTTTTTCTTTTCTTTATTTTAAATTAAGTTGTAGCAAATATGGCGCCAAAAGTTCTTCACCCCGTACTTACTGCACATTGACAAACCTTGGAAACTAACACCGAAAACCAGGAACTTAACTATTATAGCATATTTAATTAAATGTCTCTTGGAAATCCAGACGTTAACATTATTAGATAGCAAACATAGAATTTCTTTCCACTGATAGCAAACATAGAATTTTTCAAGTAAATCATCAGCATACAACAATCACATTTAAAGCTTACTTCAGTCCATGTTTCTTTACTTTGTCACTTGAAGTTGAATTTCTAACATTTGTTTTCTTTTTTGTAGCACACTTTTATCATATAGTAGTTCACTATAATACAGGCATAAAAGCCAAATCTAGCTTTTATGAAGGTCATGAAATGAATTCGGGGTTTACTAGCTTAAATCTAGCTTTCATTTGTGTTTTGTTTTTTTCAATTGAGTTGGTCCAATTTGGTGCGCCAAGATCCATCACCAGGTACTACTCTTTTAACAATCCTACTGAGAGAATTTGATTCTAAATTTCATCAGCGAAGAGGACTTCTTGATATTAGGGATTTGAAGCCAGTTGTGATTGAATAATATACCAAGGCATTGTTAGAATCGTAAGTGATCATATTACAAGCACAACAATTTGACTCCTTTTCCCAAGTCCTCAATTTCCATTTTGAAGTCGGAGCTTATTTAAATTATACTTTGTATCCAGTGCTAACATAAATTTCTCTTGCACAACTCAGAGCATCAAAAGTCATGTTCCATGGACCTCAAATAGCATCAACATCATCCAATAAAACTGTTCTGATTTTTCTCTATCACATCTTTGTTAGAATAGGAATAGGTTTATACAATCCTATTAGAATAGGAATAGGTTCACACAATCCTATTAGAATAGAAATAGGTTTATACAGTCCTATTTAGAAAAGGAATAGGAATAGTAAATAGTAAATAGTATCCTACTTGGTAAAGGATTGTATTCTAGTGTCTATAAATAGGATCTTAATGTAATAATGTAGACACAACAACAATTCAATAATATTCTTTTCCTATATTTCTCACATGGTATCAGAGCCTCTACGATCTTGGTAGAAAATCAAAGAGCTTCCGCTGCCGGCGGGCGGCTATTACTCATATATGTCGCCCGTCTGGCCAACAATTATGTTAGCAAAAGTTGGGTCACTGTGTATCATTCTGGTGACTACTTTCCATATCTAATTTGTGTAGCACCGTGTCATCTTTCCGGTGACTACTTTTTCCATATTTAATTTGTGTAGCACCATGCGATCTTTCCGGTGACTACTTTTTCATATATGGTTTGTGTAGCACTATGCCATCATTCAAGTGACTACTTTTTCATATTTAATTTGTGTAGCACCGTGCCATCCTTCCGGTGACTACCTTTTTTTACATATCTGATTTGCGTAGCACCGTGCATCTCTACAGACTACTTTTCATATTTAATTTGTGTAGTACCGTGGATTTTTACGAACTATTTTCTCATATCTGAGTTGCATAGCATAATGTGTCTTTTCACTGACTCCCCCGATTTAATTTGCATAGTTCCATTCGTCTTTCCGGTGACTCCTCAAAACCTGATTTGCGTAGCATTGTGCCATCATTCCAACCCTACCCGTATAAAAAAAAAATCGTTAGGGTTGTGCCATCATTCCGACCCTACCCATATTATTTCTTTTTCAATGGGGTCGTTCCATCAATTCGAACTATCCAATATTATTTCTATTTTCTAGTTGGGTCGTGACATCATTTTGACCCTACCCATATAATTTTATTTCTTAGATTGTGACCACTTTTAGCCATCAAATCTAATACTTCGGCATATGAGTATGTTCCGGACAGTTTTTCAGTGACTTTTTTAATATAGACTCATTTATTGATTCCAACATGATCCATATACTTTATATTAGATTTTGAGCACTTTGTTGCTCAGGGGGAGTTTAGTAGTCTTGTATGTCGATTATGTGAGTTACTCTATGGTCTGAAACAGTTTTTGCAAGTTTGGTTTGGGATAGGGAGTTTAGTAGTCTTGTATGTCGATTATGTGAGTTACTCTATGGTCTGAAACAGTTTTTGCAAGTTTGGTTTGGGAAGTTCAACACTGTAATTTTATCACTTTGTGTTTTATCGGCATTATGCATCAAATTCAGTATTTCATGAGAAGAGTAAGCACATTGAGATTGACTGACATTATGCATCAAATCCAGTATTTAATGAGAAGATAAGCACATTGAGATTGACGGTCAATTTTGTGAAGTCGACTGATCAACTTGTAGATATCTCACCAAGCCCCTCATTGGTCCTCGTATTAATTACATATGTAACAAGCTAGGTACATGAATTGTATGCACTAGCTTGTGGGGGAGTGTTAGAATAAGAATAGGTTTATACAATCCTATTAGAATAAGAATAGGTTTACACAATCCTATTAGAATAGGAATAGGTTTACACAATCCTATTAGAATAGGAATAGGTTTATACAATCCTACTTAGAATAGGAATAGGAATACAAATAGGAATAGAAATAGTAAATAGTATCCTACTTGGTAAAGGATTGTATTCTAGTGTCTATAAATAGGATCTCAATGTAATAATGTAGACACAACAACAATTCAATAATATTCTTTTCCTATATTTCTCACAATCTTAACTATCCCATAACCATAACATATTCAAACCATTAGGCCTTGGCCAGGGTTAGAAACTTCTACCCAACGCATTTCAAATTGTTCCTCGATAACAGGTTCAAAAGCAGAATCTACCTTTGTTTGGACTTGAGCAAAAACCAGTTCGAACTCAGGTAACCAAAACAAATTATTTGGTTTCAAAAACACAATACAATTCACCAAATACTTCAAAGAAAAACATTAAATTCAACCATGCAATAGTTTTCAAAAAATATCTTCCGGAGACAGATTCTCCCCAAAACTGAAGAGAAAAACAAATAGAAATGCCATATGAACAGTCAGTTCTTTCAATTAATTAATGAACAGAAATTGTGACCACAAACTACTAACTGGAGCATAATTCATATAAAAAACAGTTTAGAGCTGTCTGTCCAGCAGCCCTTACCGTTTCAATATCACGAGATGAGGATAGAGAATAAGATGCTTCTAAACCATTCTATATTGCTAAGAAGAAGAAACAGGTAAATTTTAAAATTAGAAAAGAACAAATATGCAACTGAAATCTTGTACTTCCATCTATATTGAGCTTGTACCAACACACAAGAAAAGGAAATAGTGACCATATAAATACTCACAGGACCATACTCTCACCAATTACTTAAATAATGTCGATAATAAAGATCAATCACACCGAAGTAGCACATAGTTCCAGGTCAATGAAACGAAAAGGCTTCTGCCATAGCAGATGTGGAAAGAAATTAGATGGAAGTTCTTTACTTCTCAAGTACAGTTTATCGAAAAGCATCTTCAATTTTTTTAAGGGAAAGAGCTCAAATATGCTATCGAACTTTGACAAAAGCTCATTTATGCCATCCGTTAAAAGTTTGGCTCATTTATGTCATTTCAGTTAACAAATAATGGCATGGATGAGCCTTTTCTCAAATGGAAATTGCATAAATGAGCCAAACTTTTATCGCATGGCATAAATGATCCTTTTGTCAAAGTTCGATGGCATATTTGAGCATTGTTAAGAAGTCCCACATCGGAAAAGGGATGGAAAGTTGGTCCCCTTTATATGGACTTGGGGTTGAGTTAGGCCCAAGATCCATCGTTACAAGCATTTTCCCTTATTTTAATGAAGTATCTTCAAATTTTTTGGAGGAAAAAAATCAACTGACTTTTTTTTACCTATTTTTAAACCTAGGCCAGCTAAAAGTCTGTTATCAATGAACAGAAGTGTATGATTCAAATCACAGTTGAAGCATGACTTCATAATACATCCGTGGAATGGCAGTTGAAAGGTAAAATTGTTAACCTGAGGTATCAACAATCTTCTAGGGATAAGCTCCTCATGACGTCGTGCACAAAATTCCCAAGAAACTATCTGCCAAGTAGATACAAAAAAAAATCCAGATCAAATGAATTATAAAATTAATATGCACCATGCTAGGTCTCAACTGTCCATGAATAAGCACTTCACTGAATATAAAACTATCAGCTCTTCAGTTAACCTTCAAATCAGGTTGTGAAAACACTAGGCGAAGCTGACCATCACGGACAACACGAAGTTGCTCAAAGACACTCTCCTGAATCGCTTTTGCGTAATCTAGGACTATTTGCCCAGATGAATTCTGATATTCACGGGGCATATCGACATAGAGAAGTTCTTCCAAAGTGCCACTTTCATACTTTATCTTGAAAAGCCTGGGCAAGACCTCGGCAGTCGCTTCTGAGAAAAAATGAGTTGACATGTATCAGATGCTGAAACAGAATTATCAGCTGAGAGGAAAACCAAATAAATAAAGATGAATTAATTAAAGAAAGAGTTTTGTAAAGCCACAAAGGTTGTTAAGTACTTCTAGAACCAAAAAATAATTCAAGAGCTTGATGCTGTAAAGAACATACCGAACCCGCGGCCTGGCTTGCGGCTGCATATTTCGCAGTGCCACACATCCTGCAAATTATACAATATTGATCAAAGATATAAACTCATTTGTTAACAGTTGTTCTACAGTTAATCAGCAGCATTTATAGAACAAGCTCTAAAAGGAGTATCTGAGCTAAATATAATACTAAACTTGTAGCATGAAAGTTATTACAACTCCAATCATTTGATGGGAGACCAAAAAAACATTACAAAAACAAAAATGTAAATAGCCTCCACATAAGCAGTGAACCTGAGGAAAAACTCCAGTAGTCTGCCGACCACTTCCATACATAGAGACACACCATTTTTTCTTGGCATTGGGAGCGAAATACTCGGCAACAAATTTCCTCCAGAACTCAATGTTATTGTCCTATAAAGAGGATAGAGCAATTTGTTAGGGAAAAAATTGATATCATGTTTTTTTTTCATTATCTGGGCGGACTGTGGGGTAGGGTGTAGTGCATAGATGCCACACAATGGTATAATTGATCCATTCTTCTTACTTCGGGTCTATGTTGCTGCTGATACATATAATGAGTCAGCCGACGAGCACACATCCCGGGCTCATATACTGGCTTTACAGGAGGTCTGACAGCAAGATTCTGCGGTTGAAATTGTTGTTGTAATGGGTTACGTTGTTGAGGGGAAGTCTTCAAGAGTTGATGATGATGCTGGAACTGCATTAGCCTCTGCTGATGCAAAAGCTGTGCAGCAGCAGCAGCTTGAGGGGACTGCCTGGACATCTGAAGGAACTGCTGCTGTTGTTGCTGATGTAGAAATAAAGATGGGTCTGATTGTTGTTGTTCTACTTTGACAGGCGCAAGACCTCTCATACTTTGAATCTGTTGTGGTTCCATTTTTACAGGTGCCAAGTTTCTCAGAGCTTGCAATTGCTGCGGTGTTTGATCATTAGTCACCTGTGTCTCCATTTTGACAGGTGCTAATCCACCACGCATGGATTGAAATTGATGCTGCTGTTGCTGTGTTTGGGAATTGATAGGGGAAGAAAACTGCTGCAACTGTTGATTATGTTGAACATTCTGGGAATCAAGCTGTTGGGATCGTTGTTGGTCAGTCAACATGTGGTTACCGGAGGGGTTAGGAAACTGCTGTCCTTGAACTTGACTGCTATTTGGATTTGTCGCCATGGCTGACGACATAAATGATGTTGAAGGAGCGCTAAAACCCATCCCATTTCCTACACCAGAAAGTGGATCAGTCTCAGCCCCATTATCAACAAGACCACGCTGAGAACTTCCTGGTCCAGCCACCCCTGCATTAGGACCTCCATTTGCAAAGGACTGATGTGAAACATTGGGAGCATTCCCTAGCATATTCATGTTACCAAACATCGTCCGAGGAGAAACCATAGAAGGGAAACCACCTGGTGAAGGCATTGACCCCCCTTGACCACCCATTACACCGGAATTTGTTCGCAGTAATGAAGAAGGTACTGACTGGGAACCTCCAAGTGGATTAGGAGGCCCTGTTGGAACCATTTTTCACAAAGAAGTACACAATCTACTAACACTTGAGCAAATATAGAAACTTCCTAAAATGGCATAAAAGCCTCAAGTGAGTACAGAAAATTCATAAAATGGCATCAAAGCCCTCACTAAGCTCAAGAAACTTCAATTGCCCTGAAGAAGAACTAGGCAGAGAACCAAGCAAAACCAACAATATCATTCCATTTTTTATCCAAAAGATGGAAGCTCGTCTCTGAAACAACTAAACCAGACTTCTTTCCGCTCAAATAACTGTATTTTGCTGCATCATCCACTGCAATAGTTATTCAATTTTGTGTCAATTTTTCCCTTCCTTCCAATAAAGATAGATTAACCCTACCCAACCTTACTTTAAATCATCTGATCAGAATGCTGTTACTTTAAATCATCTAACCAGAATGCTGTGCACACAAAACCCCAAATCTCAACAGTTTTAAAGACAGAAATCAAACTTCATTCCTATCCCTTTTAGAAAAACAAATTCAGAAAAACAACCGTCAAGAGAATATTACCCAAAAACACCCAAATTTTCAAACTCAGAAAATAAAAGAAGCTGCAGTAATTGTTTGAACACTAAACAGAAAAGAAAAAACAAAGCAGAAAACTTATACAATCATATGAACAATTGATCAATCCCTAAATCTCGCAATAAATTATTAAAATAGTGGATCCAAAGCTCAAAATGAGCAACCTGCAGCTAGCTTTAGAAAACAAAAAGACAATTTCAACACCGACTCGCCGAAGATTGAGTATATTCCTTACACGGAACTACAAGCACAAAAAACACACAAATTTTAGCGTCACCTTTTTTGAACTTCACTGTGCCTCCAGTAGATAGATTCAGCTTCTTTAGCTGTATATTTTTTTTGGAGAGAGAAAGTTGATGAGAGAGAAAATGTGTTTACGGACGTCAAAATTGTATTCAATCGGATTGAATTTTCTTCTTCATTCCTTCTTTTCTTCACCAATTCTTCTCTTTCTCTCAATTAAAACGAAGTCAAATCTCTTCTCTCTTTTTTTTTCTGAATTTATCGGTGGCCCCTAAAATTGGTATAAGCTTTCATTTAGACACGTTAACTAGGTTTGTTTATTTTAAGCAAAAATATGATGTGGGTGTAAAGTATCAAATTAAATAAGGATGTTTGTTATTTTGTTCAAAATAATTCTTAAATAATAAACTTTTCAATTATAAAAAAAGAGACGCCTAATGAATTGATGATACGTTTTTGTTGGGCTTTACAACATTAGAGAAATTGAACGTCAATACTTGTTTTTCAATCTTAAACCCTGAAAAATGGCGACATAAATTATAATAATAGTTAGTAATAACTGTGAATTGAGTGAAAAACGAAATAATTAATGTGAAGTTAAAGTCGAGAGAAGAGAGAAACCTACCTAGGGTTTTGATCGGGTGAAGTCGAAGAAGAGAGAGAAATCAAAAATAGAAGTTTAAAGATCAATTCATCTTTTACGACCTTACTTGAACAAGATTTGTTCTACAGTCTCGTACCACTGTATCCTTAATTTCTAAGGAGACACGAAACAAGTCTGGTGGATGAATCATGGCCATTAGACCAGAGTGTGATTAACAGTCAAGCATGGCCTTCTTCGGGTCATGGTATCGTAGATGATTGTTCTCAACTCCGATCATGGAGCTTGGGATGGTCTGATGGTTGTCTGACAGACTTCCAAACTTTTAAGTTAAAAAAAACAAAAAAACTTTTGAGTTGAAGCAAATATGAAGCGTAAAGACTTTGAGAATTGGCATAATATAACTGGTCAATTAATTCATGTGAACATGATTGTGTCACACGCGCTTGTGGTAAATAGGAGACTGTGCAAAAAGTGTCAATGACACAACGGGATCCTAAAAGTATTGCTCAGTTAAGCTATCTAAGTGAAACTTCGTGCCAACTTTAAGGGATTACCGATAGACTAGACCTTTTTTAAATAGAGATAATAATACAAAAATATTTAATCAATAATAAAAATCAGCCAATAGAATTCAACATTTTTTGAAAGAAACTTGTATAATTGAAATTAGCAAAAATTTACCTAAATATCTCCATAGATCACTTAATATGAGAAATTATGTAGCAAAGTCATTTATTTTGTATCAATCAAATTATTTGACTTTAAGAGAAATTCTTAGAAAATCACTCAATTAAATTTGTCATAAGAAAATATGACATATCAAAACATTTATGTCGTGTAAATATAAATTCCACAATAATTTAAATTTAAAAAGATTCATATATTATATACTTCTTCTATTCCATATTAACTAAACTTGTGAGTCAGTGCATATATTAAGGAAAATATTCAAGTTCATAATTTAAGTTATAATTTCCACAATTGCCTTTTGTGAAATCATAAATATAACTTTGCAAGTAATTTATTTCCTAAAGTATATAATACTTCAGTAAATGAAAGGGCAAATATGAAAAAAGTTTTACACATACATCCTAAACTTTGAACAATTCAATGATTTAGAATAATGAAAAAAGTCTAAAAAATCAAGTTAATATGAAATAGAGAGGTATTAGAGAATATCCTTATTAAAAAACAAACATAATATATATAAATAATTTTATAATGTTGTAAATTTTATATATATAAAATTATTATAATAATTTTATAATGTCGTAAGAAATTAAACTTTAAATCCTAAATTTGTCTTGATAATAGTTCCTCGATAAGTAAGCATTTTTGACTTTTAATTTACACAGTTACACTAATTTCTTTTATTGTTCTAGTTAAAAAAATATAAGTTACCTTATCAATTATATACTTGTTTAAAATTTCAGAAATAACATTTGATTTTCCAAATCAATACAAGAGGTTATATGAATTTGAAGTAAAATACTAATAGACCTTCGTCGCTCTCTTTTTTTTTTCTTCCCTTTCTCCCATCTCATTTTCTTCCTATTATAGGCCACACTTATAAATTCTCAAAAAGATTTACATCTCCTTCGCTAAATTTGGTTATTAATTTAATTGAATGATTTTATAATGAAAAATGCTTCATCTATCTCAATTTATATGAATCACTTTTTTCTTTAATCAATCTAAAAAAGAATGACGCATTTTTATTAACAATTTAACTTTAAAATACTCATTTTTTCATTAATAAAATGATTTATAACCATATAAATATTTATCACTCATTTTAGACTCTAAATTTTACAAATCTTTATTCATTTCTAAAATTTTGTATCAAGTCAAACTAACTCGAGAGAGTGAGTATTTCACTTTGTACTAAACACCACCCAAATGTATCATATACTAAAAAGAAACACCAATGATGTATTATATAACTTACTAAAGTTCAAGGACAATACTTGCTAAAATCTCTCTTTCCGAAAGAAAAAAAAAAAACTACAAGTGATAGAATAAATATATATATATATATATATATATATATATATTGTGAATCCAAAAATGTTAGATTTGACACCACTAATTTGACACAGAAAAGTACCTTACATAACATGCGTCAATTGTGTGAGGCATAAAAAGGTTCTCCTCTTAACTCTTTATTTTACATTACCTGCATTCTTTTCATTACATTAACTTTGTGGGGCGTGAGATTTTGAACTTTAGTGATTCAAACTATATAAATTTGTTCAATGAAAAATTGCAAAGCACCCCAAGGAAATGAATCCTAATTATGGTGTGTCTATGCTGCCGTTGCCGGATGATCTCTCTGGAGTTGCCGGCACTTGGAGACGCCGGAATATATATTGAGATTTTTCTTCATGACTAGTATCCTTGCAATAGCATCGCTCCCCTCGCAGTTCAATAAAAGAAAAACACTGTCACTCCGGAAAGTCAATAACAAGTTACAGATGATGGCAACAAGAGTAAAGTGGTACAGCCTCATCAACGGGTTTGATTTTTTCCAGCAAAAAACATGAGCAACTGGCTCTTTCTACTTTGTCAAGCAATTAGAACATCTGTGGGTTAAAAACAAGGCAGCATTTCCTAATCAACAGGTTAATAGAAATACTTCAAATCATGCCCCTATGAAAATTCCAGTGCTAAATCAATTCCATCAGATATACTTCATACTAATGGATTTACTTTAATTCCCCCAAGCCTCATCCTAATTATTTTTTCCTGTCAAGCCACTCCAAATAAGCCTAACAGAAAGACAAGTAGGAAGGAGAGAGGAAATGATGATTGCACCGGTGCCAATTCTAGCAGTTCCTGGAACCTCTACAACAGAATCCCAACTATATACAACCGCATGCTCTGGAGTGGTGGTGGAGATGTAGCACGATAGGGGCAATAGCTCAGCCGATACATAGTTAACAAATGCCTCCACATGGTATAAACAGATTGAATGCAGCAGTCCAATAGCCAAGTCCCTCCCTGCATGTCCCATTCAAGGAGCAGCTATGATAAACCAGGCAAAATCAAGTTAGAAGAGAGTACACTCTCGGATGAGATAACATTTCATCTGTTAAGATGCCACACTATACATTGTCCTTCCCACTCAAATCAGTACAGAAGGGGAAAGCTTTGAAGCCACTTCTGCTTCAGCAACCGTGGCTACTCTCATCATGAGAGGCAAACTCATCAAACGATCTTTGCAGCACAAGCAGCAGAACATAGACAATAATTGCCAACCTGGACCTTTTTAAGGAGATGTTTTCCAGTCAAACTGCAGGTTGTTAAAACCATTGACTGCTTCTAGACCACTTAGCAGTTGGTTTCCCAGATCTTGTTGTTGTTGACTCATATTGCGTTCTCTCACCATTGTCATGCCCACTAACCCATTCATGGCTGAAGGGTTATAACCCAATGCAGCTCGAATTCCATTAACCATTGCAGCTTGGCCCAGCCCATTGTTCATACTCCCAAATCCAGAACCAACACCTGTACTGTTAGCATTGGCTGTCCCATTCCTAACAAGGCAATTGCTTCCATTGAGAAGGGAATTATTACTTGTAGCCAACATCCCATGTCCATTTTTTATATCATTCCCAATAGTAGCATTACCTACCATGCCACCACCACCGAGCTGTGAAGACATCATCATTTCATGTATAATCTTTTGGACAGAACTCTGAGAGTCATTACCATCCATGTCACTTGAATGGGCTGGTTGCTGCATTGAGATTTTTGGGGAATTTGCAGAGTTCATGTGTTGCACTGATGATAAACCACTGTGTGAAGCTTGTGGTGGATTGTTGGATGACGATGGTGTTGGAGGATGGAATTGAGAAGAGTTGGGTTGAGACTGAGGCATTATACTTGAAGAATTGGGTGAAGGCATTTGGACAGCATTTCCTGAGTAGGTACTACTTCCACCATTCACTGGATTTTGTTGCCTGGAGTTCATGGAATTTTGGTGCAGTAGTCCAACAACAGTACCACTAGACGAAGTAGCAGGTACTTGGTTCACAGAGTTGTTTACATTCGATATACCATTGCTCAAAGGTAGTGGCGGTACACCAGGCTGTGAAGTTGTCTCGTGGTTCGAGCTACTGATTGTTTGATGTGTATGTTGCTGCTGCTGAGTCTGATCCTCAGTTGATTGAACTGGACCTTGTACTCCAGCTGAAGAGCCGTTTCTACGAGGAAACTTAGCCAAGCTCTCTGTAAAATTAAGAGTTGGGCACAATGTGAACTGTAAGAATAACATGTAAAAGATAAACGCCAGGACAGATAATCAAATACTATATGAAAATAAATAAAAAAGTTCATCACGTGCAAGTTGAATATCTACTCCAAATTATCGATTTAGCACACACAAAAATGGCCCACTGACATACGACGCATCATTGGTTGAGAGGATAACACTGGGCCAGACATAAAAATTAATTAATGATAAGTTGAGCTCCCACTCATTTACCCCACAAATTAAATTTTGTTAGATTACCACTTGAACTTCATGAATGATGGGGAAACACTTGACCACTTATCCGATCTTCTGGGATTTAAATGTTACAGCAAACTCCAAAGTACAAAGAGGTAGTAGCACTAAGATATAAAACACCAAATCCTCATTATTGAAAACGACTATACACCAAATCCAGAATGCCACTAGGAATAGTGATATATTTCGGGGTAAAAGAGAAATTGATAAGAAATTCAGGGGGAAAACTGTGCTACTGGATCAATGAGCACCAGCGAGCAAATTAACTATACATTATTATGTCCAATATAAAAGTGATCCTTTGTTTGCAAGAGTTGAGTGTCCTCTCTTGTCAACCACATTCATGCATATTGCGAGGCTCAAGCTATTACATGACAGTTATATAAAAATATTGCGAGGCTCAAGTTATTACATGACAGTTATATTACCAGCAAAGTTGACTAAAGATGCCACGGAATCTGCTTTGCATCATGGATTCTCTACTCAGATATGATGGTTTCTATTTGCCATCCCCAGAAGCAATTTCATGGTATGAGCAAAATTTACTTCAAATGGCAAATCTTCTTTCTTTTGCTCCCCCTTAATTTGCTCTCTTTTTTTTTTGGTTGGCTAAGAAATCCGTTGTTTCAGCTTAGAAACTCAGGATAATGATCCTAATCCTCTCAATATAAGTGTCATTCTTTACTTATCAAAAGAAGACATTGGGCCTGATTCTCTACACTTCACCTTAAACCAAACTTAGAGCAACAGTAGCCTATCACATCTCGTGTTGTACAACCTTTCCCATTGAACCAAAATCCTGGGACACCTTTAAATGACAATCAGATGCCTCTTTGTGAAATACATTCTGATCTATACAACACTAGCTCGATAATGTCTCGAAAAACGTACGATCTCTTAGAATGTATGTGGGGCTTAGCGAAAATACGACATAACGGAAGGAAAAAAAATCTTTTAATGACTATCAATTAGTTGGCAATAAGCTATGTTAGTAGGCTTCTTTAGTTCCGCTATTTCCTTTTCCTTGAACTGAGGGGATACAGGAAACAGCTTCTTTACATCCCAAGGTAGGGGGGTTAAGGTCTGCGTACGCTCTACCCTCCCCACACCCCACTTGTGAAATTACATTAGGTATTTTGCCGTCGCTGTATACAACACTAACTCACAGGAAAACAACCCCATCTATCCTCCTATTTTAAAGAGACATTGGTTTGTCACAAGGTCCGTAAATTTGAACTGTGATGTAAGGAACTATAGAAAGGTTATGTAGGTTGAACTTACCCATAGGTCCAGTCCCTGTTTCCCTGCTATAGTCGATCAAATCTTTCATGCTATTAACCACTTCCGATATCTGCAATCCACCAAGAACACAACACATCCATAGTTAATCACAGGCCTCTTTTAATTGAACAAGTATTATAAAACAAGCAAACATTATTTGACCAGATGTTATCACACAAAAGCAGCTTTATATTTGGTTCCAAAATTAACGATTATAGAACATTTGAGAAGTAAATAAACTGAATTAGAAGAACCTAAAACCAAAAAACTTTGAGTTACCGCTAGAACAAACATTTTTTGAATGAATTCAATTTCTGAAAGAAAGACGAGAATTACCAACAGTTGGAAAACATTACACCACATATTTGTATCCAAGAGAAAAGCTGAAGCATTATACATGAGTTAATTACACGCGTTATTAAAAGGAATTTTCAAAATCCACAATATTGACAACCATCTATAACCTGCTGGCTGTTAAGAGAATTGAATTTGTCTCCGTTTTCAAGTCTGCTCTGAAAACAGCGGGACGACATATGGAAAGAAATAAACTGAAGACAGATCGACAGAACTAATTGACTTTTAAATCAGACATAAAAAGAGATGCATAAGCTGGCCAAGACTCTTAATAATTAACTATTACAGTAGCTAAAATTCTAACAATCACATTTAGTGATTCAATGGATACACGAGGACTATTTCCACTACTGAAACGAAAACCTGCAGAAGGGACAGAAAAGGGGGGGGGGGGGGGGAGAAGAGGAAGCTCTCTATGTCAGAACAAGGTACATACCTGTAGGCATCTCACATATCTCTTTGTATATCCTAAATCATTTACTAACGGAACTTCCAAAGCTTTTGCTAACTGACGAGCTGAAGCAACAAACCTGAAGCGCAATTAGAAGTCAAAATTACTAAATAACTCACACAACTAAAGCAAAATAAAGGAACAATGATGGTAGCAGCTACACAATCTTAATAAAATCTCAAGAATCAAGGAATCTCTACACAACTTCACAACTGAATGCTTACATGGATCACTTGTGACTTTTTCAAAGGGCATGCATATCTTTACATTCGCTTACCCCACCGCCTCAAACCACTACCCACAGCTCCTGATTAATGTTATTCCATGGGAAGAATATTTATTCCTCTCCCTTTTGGTAGGACCAGACACCACGTGACATACCTAGCTCCTACCCCCCCCCACCCACACACGTCACCATAACACTGAAGCGAACTAATTGGAGAAGTTGGATGAGCATGAGAGGACTAGAATTTAAATCAACACTCACATGGGTCACAGTCAACATCCTCAACCCACACCCCAAAACCATGACACTCCAAAGTTCAACTTTCGATTTAACAAAAAAATTATTTATTTACTAGACATTTGTAATCATGTTTAAAGAGCTTGAGCTTCTAAGGTTCAACAGTATGACAAATTGACCATACTCCATTACACCAAATTCTAAGCTACCTCATCCAACAATGGCAGACAAGAAAATGTGTACCTGCTAAATCATTGAATCAAATGACAGTAAGTTTCAGCTTTAAGAAAGTTATTGGATTGCCAAAAGCTTACTAGGGCAACTCATTGGTAGAGCATCTTACCTTAGCATGGAGAGGTCAACCTAAGCTAAAAAAGAGGGGGCAACAGCACCAGTAAAGACCATAAAAGCTCAATGCCAAAAACAGAGCTATATAAAATGTCAATTACGAATAGATCCTATCTCATCATCACTGCCCACTAATGACGGCGATCTAATAATTGACCACGACTACCTCTTAATAAAGAGGATTAGATATTTAAATAGAAATTGCTAGGTAAAAACTACCATTAAACAAAGTTAGTCTAATGCTGACCTCTTAAAAAAGAGGGTTAGATATGCTAAATAGAAATTGTAATGAAACAAAACCATCAAACAAAGTTATGGAACATTGCCAACCCAATACTTAGAATAAACACCTTCATGTAAGTATCTGACTTACATATTGCAATTAATCTGCAACTCAGAAACAGACGCACTAGATGATGGATTTTGGGTGGCGGCCTGGTACTTTTGAGCTGCAGCACCCAGATGACTAACCTGTACAGCATATTAAAACAAAAAAAGGCAAATCAGAAATGATTCAATAGTCCCCCTACCTTATATGCAACATCAACTTTCAAAGCATATATGCTAAAACAACTAGATGCCACAGAAGTACGATCAAACGCAATAAATTGAGAACTGCTTCAAAGAGACATCCTGAAGTAGAAAACCAGATCCATTCACCGTAAGTGTTTTCAAAAGCGCAAAAAAGCTTTAAAGTTCGTTGGGGATTTAAGCGCAAATAAAGTGTGGGCTTTATTGAGAAAAAGTGCAAATGGAGAGTGTATATATATATATGTTAACGGACCCAGTATTGTCATTAGGGGTGTCGATGGTTGGAGAAAAAATATAATTATGAGGTTAGTAGGACTAGAACACACAACCTCAAGGAATTTTCACAACACCGTAACCACTAGACTAAACCTTTAACTTGTGTTAAGAGGTATCAATACTTGTATTTATATTGATTAAACTAAAATTTGACCTCTATATACAAAGTAATTTTCCAACGAACACCCCTTACCCAAGGGTGGGTCCTCCCCTGTATAGTCCAAGACTAATAATTATAAGCATGAATAAAGAAATATATAGACAAAGAAATTTATTGCTTTTACGATAAAGTGAAATATCAATGGTTTAGCAACGCCTCTTCAGAAAATGCTCCTTCACAAAGAAAAGTGTGTCTTAGATCCTTGATGACGACACTGAAGCACACATTAAGAGAGGTGAAGTACTCAAGGCATTTTGTGCCTTGCTTCAAGGCGTAAGCGCACTTTAAGCGCGCATTTGATAACACTGGTCACTGTGCACAAGATCTCTTAAAATATTGTACTAACTGCCTAAAAGAGAAAGATTTATACTCACACATGTATACAAGTATCAATTTCATATATGTGTACACACGCACGAACACACTTATGTACAAGTTCTTCAACGGACCTAATGTGTGTACCAAACCATGAAAAGCAACATGAAAAACCTACATCTACATTGCTCAAACTCTTCAAAAATGTCAACCGGTGCGTGTCGAATTCTCCAAAAGTAGTACATTTTTGGTGATACGACATGAGTGCAACATCGAAATTGAAGAGTCCATGCAACTTAGAGTTACAGAACAAAAGCCAATTGATCTATTAACATGCATACTTAATTAGATGTCACCTTCAAATCAAACGCTAAAATTGTTAATTGGCGCACATAAAGAGACTGTTTGACTAAGCTGCTAAAATCTGTTTATTTTCAGAAGCATTTTCTTTAAAATAGCTTTCCAAAAAAGTATTTCGAGAGAAACACAATGTGTTTGACAAGTAGTTCATTTTTTTTTGTGTTTTTTCAATATTTGATAAGCAAATCGTATAAGGCTAATCTTTTTTTTAAAAAAAAAAGAAGCTTTTGAGCGTCAAATTACAAAAAAGGCCAAGTATCGATGCACATTTATAATTAAGATATTCTATAGAGAAAAAATATTTTAAGTATCAACAATCAAAGACTGATAAAACTTGTACTATTATTTAGTTAAAATAAAAATACATATTAAAATTTTCAATCAATATAGTACATATAGATAAATCAATGAAAACATGATAATTTGAATATACTAAGAAACATTAACCAATATTAATTAAAAAATCATTCCTCAAATTAAATCATCATATATGGGGTATTTACCACAAAACTAAGTAAAATCATTCACACAACGAAAATTCACAACGATATATGAAGCATATTAGTAATAATTAATATTACTCATTTTTTATTTTTTTTGGTGGAGTAATATTACTCATTTTAACAAAGAGATAAATAAAAGACAAAGAAAACTCTTACATGAAATGCATGGATACTAATATTAAGAGTCAAAAGGAAATGAGATATTCTAAAACTAGTCATTGCTTTCTTCTATTTTTAAAAGAAAAGGAAATGGTTGTTCTATAATAAAAAAGTAATAACTTAATGAGAGGATATGCTGATAAGTATGTATTTGTTGAAGTGTGTGACCATCTAAAAGCTTAAGTTCTTAAAGAGAGCACACTTTTATTAGTTAATGATACTCTCAACACGTCCCCTCACATGCAGACCTGTCTCTTTTTCATGGGCCAATTACATGGAAATCCTTTTTAAATTTGGGTGGCAGTGAGATTCGATATCAGGCAGAGTGCCTGCTCTGATACCATGTAAAAATGTGTGACCATCTCATGTAAAAGTTTAAGCTATTAGAGAGAGCACTTTTATTAGTTAATGATATTCTCAAGAGTATTGATGGGTAGGGATAATTTTCTACTTCCACCTTTTTCAAAATTTTAGCTTCTTCTCAACAATAAAAAAACTGATTTTGCTGCTACTCAAAAGCACTTTTACTTATTGGACGAACACTTCAAATTTTGAAGAAAGTGCTTTTGAGCTCCAAGAAACTTTCCCAAACAAGCACTAATTCATTCAAGTAACTCATCATACCAAGATAATAGTTAAAGCATGAATCCTGTACTTGGTTATTCAAAAATGAGTTTTTATCATATGCATTTATCATATCCTAGTTCACTATACACACGCTTAAAATAGGAAATAACCGAAGACAGTCCAGCTCTAGGAGAAAATTAAAGAGTTTTGGGTTTACCGATTCAAATCTAGCTTTTGTTTTTCTTTTCTTTCTTTTAAATTTAAGTTTGTAGCAAAACTGGCGCCAAAAGTTTTTCAACCCATACTTACTGCACATTGACAAACCTAGGAAACTAACACCAAAAGACAGTAACTTACTAGTATAGCATACTTAATTTATTAAACATATCGTAGAAATCCAGATGTTAATATTATCATATAGCAAACATAAAATTCTTTAAGTAAATCCACATAGAACGATCACATTTAGAGCTTACTTCTGTAATGACCTCGAAGGTCATTTATGATTTATTTTTTATAAAATTACCATTTTACCCCTCCTGAAAGTTGCCCTAGGTCATTTCTGATCAGTTTGTGGAGTTGGATTTGTAAATTGATTGAAAAGTAATGATTTTTCAATTAGAAAGTTGAATCAACCACTTGAGTGACTTCACTACCTGAAGAAAGAAAGCTGCTTCGGCAGGGTCGAAGAAGACGTGTAAGACACCGAGGGGCTGGGGCTTCTTTATTGTAAGGCGTCTAAAAGCCCAATTTTTGGCTTTTTTGTCGTGTCTTATGGGCATGTTCACAAAGGAAAAGTCTCTCCATGGGCAGCGTCTGCTTCGGCGCAAAGCGAATTCTACATGGATTTTTGGAAGTTTTGAGTTTGAAAGACTCAAGTTGTTTAAAAGTGGTATTTGGACTAAGTTGCTAGGACTCTCCAAAAATGTAGTTGCACTCGTGTCGGTTCCTTACAAAATACACTATTTTTGGAGGATCCGACGCACCCGTCGACATTTTTGAAGAGTCCGAGCAACATAGTTTTTGGTAGCAATCGGAGTTTCGAACCTTGTAATGGAATTCCGTCAGTTCCATCCGTTTTGAAATGTGAAATTTGGACTAGGAGAGTTGTCATTTTCAAGTTTAGAGGGGCTTCGTGGATTTGAGGTCCTAAGTTGGAAATTGATGTAATTTTATGCCTTAAGTTTACTTTGGTCAACATTCGGAGTTCGAATGCTCAGATCAAATTTTCAACAATTCCATCAAATTTGGGGGATGATTTTAGGCCTAAGAGAGGTCTCAGAGGTTCCGATCTTAGTTTGGTCTTTTTAGGCGTTATGTTAATTTATTGCAACTTTCACGAGTTTCAAATCAAGAAGACCTTGGATTTGTGTTTTGATGGTTCCATTACGAGTTTAGTTGGGTAACAAATTTGGTTTGTGTACGAGATTCTAAACCAATTTCAAAGGTCCTTCCGGAGACTTGTGTGTTGGTTGATTTTCTTACGTCTGGTGTCTGTTGTGCCTTGCGTTAGCAAAGACTTGACTGCGTCTGCAAAGGGTCGAGTCGCATTCGCGCAGGGTCATTTTATCTAGCGGGCTTGTTCATGACTAGGGATTGTGTTTGCGAACCTGAGTTCGAGTTTGCGAGGACCCCTGACAATGTGTATTTTCAAAATGATGGAATTTCTTCCCTTTTTCTCTATTTTTGAACCCTAGAAACTTGACTTAGGCGATTTCAAGGAGGATTTTCAAGAAACTTAGATTGGGTAATAGATTTCAACTCTTACCCTTTATTATGCCTTGATTATGTAAAGATTTTTCCACCTAATTATTGATTTGGGGGAAAATGGGGGTTTGTGAATTATTTCAACTCCATTTTCAAAATGGTTTTTACCGGTGACTTCTAAATTCTTTGGGTAGCGTTTTCATGTATAAATTTCTAGATTTAACATTCGTTTTTATGAATCGGGTTTTTGGGTCAATTTGACTCCTTTTTCCAAAATGCTTGATATGAGTATTGATAGTCTTGAAATCTTATTGTGATAACTTAATTAATTAGATTGCGTTGTTTGGATACCGTTCAGAAGAAAAAAGCTCAAGTGCCAGAGTGATTGTGTGATTTTCCTAAGGCAAGCAGACTTCTTGATTTTTCTTAGAGTTTTGAACCTTGTATGCTTTTGATATGATTGGGAGTAATGGGAATTGATGAGGGGATTCATGTAAGAATTTCGTATTATAAATTGATGAGGTGAACTTGCTAAACAACTTGGGTTAAAACAAGAATTTTGTTGTTATGTGTGACTTGATTTTGTTGTGGGCAATTGGCCGAATGAGATTACTCACTTGATGACATGCTTTATTTGATTGTAATTAGATATTGGTGTTGAATTATCATCCTCATATTTGATCATTGCACTATTATGTTTACATTGATGTTGTACAATTGTTGTGATGAAATTGGCGAGGATGGATGGAAATAGAAATCGGGCCACACATCCATGGCGGAATTATTGAGTGGAAATAAGGAACGCGCCACACATCCGTGTCAGATTCATTGAGATGAAATTGGGGATCGGGCCACACCCCCGTGGCAGATGCATGGACTAAGAAGTTCCCCATGGGTCTCGAACAAAGAGACGATGGGTGTGTGTCGTTAGGACAGACATGCATCACTTTATATGACATTGCACATCATTGCATTGCACTTCATTTGATTATAACCACTGATGATGTGTGTTGCTGAGAACCTTGATTTTGTAAAACACTGTGTTGATGGACTTCTCGTGTGGAGGTGCAAATTGAATTATTCCTTAGGTGCTTTGTGATGTGGAGTGAGAAATGTTTAGGTTAGGCTGTTTGATTGTTGCATGTTGTAGTTATGGAAGTTCAGATGGAGTAGTTGGAGTACTTGCGTTCAATAATGCTGTACTTTGGGTCAGTTGTGTACTTGTTAAGTATCGTGTTGATTGGTACTCACCCCTGCTTCAACAGTTGTGTAGGTTACGAGCCAAGAGATCCTGATTACCCTTCCCCTTTATCTTGGCTGAGGCTTTACTATGGAGACTTGAGAGGGTAGTTGTTTGTCATCTCAGTGGCCCTCTTATTCCTTTCTTATGTTCTTGTTCTACTAGAGAAACAATGACATAGAGACTTTGTATTTTTCTTTATCCTATTGTAATACATTAGAGGCTAGTACACGTATCAACCAGCTTTTGAGGGCATTTATGAGTTTGACTAAGTTATCCGTAGTTATGTTTTGATCATTTACTCTCCGCATTTCTATCGTTATGTTTCGGATTTTAGGCCGACTCTTGGTGGGATAAGACGAGTGCCATCACACACCCATTTTGGGTCGTGACAACTTCAGTCCATGTTTCTTTACTTTATCAATTGAAGTTTAATTTCTAACACTTGTTTTCTTTTTCTTTTTTTTTGACACTAGTAACATTTGTATTTCAGTCAGTACTTAGGTAGTACTGAAAAACCATATTTACAAAAAAAAAGAAAAAGATTATAGTCTTTCCAATGCTAAACTAGGAACTAGATGGACCCTAAAACATCTATGATTGACTCAGTCTCATTGGAGTAGACATTTATACACCAAAAATAGAACAACAAAATACATTTAAGCTTGACTTCCTGCAGGTTGTTGTCCCTATTTTCAAAACATCTATCATTTCTCTCTCTCCATATAGTCCACCATATACAAGCAGGGATCATCCTCCATCTTTCTCTGTTTGTAGCCCCAACTCCAGCCTCCTCCCAATTGAAAAGAGTCTCATCAATCTTACTAGGCATACTCCAGGAAATGCCTCTGAGATTAAGGAAAATCTGCCACAGTTGGTGTTATAGTCCCCTGATATGGATCTGGTTATGGGGCGTTGTAGTGTGAAATCAAATGTTTTCTTCCTACGACCTATGGTGCTGGTTCGTTAAGAGAGAACCTGCAATCTCTTGAGTTTGAAGTACTCAAAAACTTGAATAATTTTCTGCTTATATTTTCTCAGACACCAGATAGTTTAAATACACAATACTTACAAAATAACTACCCCTAGAAACTAGGACATGACTTCCTAACTTAACTGGAATGAAAGACTGCACTATTACAGGAAAATAACTGCTACTAAAGAGAAATTACTGCAGTAACTATTGGATAACTAAGGAGTGATAACAGTTGGTCAGTGAAATTGCAGTGTAGAAAGAGGTGTTTTACTGTCTCTGTATCCTTACCACATAAGGAGCATCTGTTGCATAGAGATATACCTCTCTTGGCCACATTGTCCAATGTCAAAACTGCTTCATTGGATAGCAGCCAGGTGAAGCATGCCACTTTTTGTGGCACTTTGACTCTCTAGATTTGCTTCCAAGGCCATTTGAAGTCTTGATTCTCCCTAAGATTTGTTTGTGTATATCCTTTCTTCACTCTGTATCTTCCTTTGTTGTGCCCATGCCACCATAAATAGTCTTCACCTGTTTGGATTCCTTGGAAACTCTCCAGAAGTGTGTAGAGTTCAATCATTCTGGGAATTTCCCAGTCATTCAAGTTTCTTCTAAAGATCATATTCCATCCTTGTGGTGACCACATTTCAGCAACAGTTTTCTCTTGGTGTTGAGCCAAAACAAAGATGTCAAGAAAGAGATCTTTAAGACTCACAGTACCTATCCATTTATCAATCCAAAAACTTGTTTTCCTGCCATTAATTGATTACTGAGAAACTACCAGAATATTCTAATGGATTTCCAGAGGCTAATACCATAAGGGGTGTTGACCTCTTTAGTTACCCATGTGTTCAGTTGCTCATACTTACTCTTGATTACCCTATACCAGAGGACTTGGTCCTCCTGATGGTACTTCCATAGCCACTTGACCTTGAGTGCTTTGCTTTGGTATTTAAGGTTCTTGATACCTAGTCCACCTTGTTCTTTGCTTCTGATAATGTTCTTCCATTTGACCAAATGAAAACCTTTCCTTTCCTTATTGCCTTGCCACAAGAAGTTTCTTCTGATTTTATCCAACCTTTGAACTACTGACTGGGGTATATGGAAGATAGATAGCATATATGTAGGGAGGGCATCTAAAACTGAGTTGATCAAAGTTAGCCTACCTCCCAAAGATAGATATTGTGATCTCCATCTGGTTAATTTCTTTTCGCATTTCTCCAGAATTGGATTCCAAATATCTATGGACCTATACTCGGCCCCCAGAGGCATGCCCAAGTATATTGATGGCAAAGTGCCTATCGCACCTCCCAGGATCTAAGAAAGGTGATCCATTTCTGGAACCACATTAATTGGATACAAATGGCTTTTGTTCCAATTTATATGGAGCCCATAAATGGCTTCAAAGTACACCAATATAAGTTTTATTATCAAGAGTTGCTCCTCCTCAGCCCCACAAAAAATAATGTATCATCAGCATACTGCAGATGTGTGATCTCTACACTGTTTACTTGTTTTCTTTTTTGTAGCAGACTTTTATAATATAGTAGTAGTTTACTATAATACAAGTACCAAAAGCAAAATGAAAAAGATAACAAAATCTGGAAGTTATGAAATGAATTCAGGGTTTACAAGATTAAATTCAGCTTTCATTTGTGTTCTGATTTTTTTCAATTGAGTTATGTCCAATTTGGTGCACCAAGATCCATTACCCGGTACTACTCTTTTAACAATCCTACTGAGAGAGAATTTGATTCTAAATTTCACAAGTGAAAGGGACTTCTTCATATCAGGCATTTGAAGCCAGTTGTGATAAAATAATATACCAAGGAATAGTTAGAATAGCAAGTGATCATATTACAAGCACAACAATTTGACTCCTTTTAAGTCCTCAATTTCCATTATGAAGTCGGAGCTTATTTAAATGATACTTTGTTATCCTGTGCTAACACAAATTTCTTAAAACTAGCACATTGTAGAACATCAAAAGTCCTGTTCCATGGACTTCAGATAGCATAAACATCACCCAATAAAACTGTTCTGAATTTTTCTCCATCACATCTTAACTATCTCGTGACCATAACATATCCAAACCCTTAGGCCTTAACCAGGGTTAGAGCTTCTACCCGATGCATTTCAAATTGTTCCTAGATAGCAGGTTCAAAGCAGAATCTACCTTTATTAGGAATTGAGATAAAACCAGCTCAAACTCAGATTACCAAAAACCAATCACAAGAACGAAATACAATCCACCAAATACTTTAGAAAACAATATTAAATCCCAACACAAACCAGCCATGCAATATTTCTCAAAAAAATTTATTCAGAGACAGATTTTCCCCAAAACTGAAGAAAAAACAAATAGAAATGCCATACAATTATGAACAGTCAATACTTTCCATTAATGAACAGACATTGCGACCACAAACTACTAAATGGAGCTTAATTCATCTAAAAAGCAGTTTAGAGTTGTCTGTCCAGCAGCCCTAACCGCTTCAATATCACAAGGCGAGGATTGAGAATAAGATGCTTCTAAACCGTTCTATATTGCTAAGAAGAAGAAACAGGTAATTTTGAAATTAGAAAAGAACAAAAATGCAACGGAAATCTTGTACTTCCATGTGTATTGAGCTTGTACCAACAGACAAAAGAAAAGGAAATAGTGACCATAAATACTCACACGACCATACTATCATCCAATTACATAAGTAATGTTCATAATAAAGATCAATCACACCGAATTAGCACATAGTTCCACGTCAATGAAATTAAAAGGCTTCTGCCATAGCAGATGTGGCAAGAAATTAGATTGAAGTTCTTTACATCTCAAGTAGAGTTTGTAAAGCATCTTCAATTTTTTTGAGGAAAAATGTCAACAAACTTCTTTTTACCTATTTTAAACCTAGGCAACCTAAAAGTCTGCTATCAGTGAATAGAAGTGTATGATTCAAATCACAGTTGAAGCATGACTTCATAATACATCCATGGAATGGCAGTTGAAAGGTAAAATTGTTAACCTGAGGTATCAACAATCTTCTAGGGATAAGCTCCTCATGACGCCGTGCACAAAATTCCCAAGAAACTATCTGCCAAGTAGATACAAAAGGAATTCAGATCAAACGAATTATAGCATTAATATGCACCATGCTAGGTCTCAACTGTCCATGAATAAGCACTTCACTGAATATAAAACTATCAGTTCATCCTTTAACCTTCAAATCAGGTTGTGAAAACACTAGACGAAGCTGCCCATCACGGACAACACGAAGTTGCTCAAAGACACTCTCCTGAATCGCTTTTGCATAATCTAGGACTATTTGCCCAGATGAATTCTGATATTCACGGGGCATATCGATATAGAGAAGTTCTTCCAAAGTGCCACTTTCATACTTTATCTTGAAAAGCCTGGGCAAAACCTCGGCAGTCGCTTCTGAGAAAAAATGAGTTGAGATTTATCAGATGCTGAAACAGAATTTATCAGCTGAGAGGAAAACCAAATAAATAAAGATGAAGTAATTAAAGAATGGGTTTTGTTAAGCCACAAAGTTTGTTAACTGCTTGTCGGACCAAAAATTAATTCAAGAGCTTGATGCTGCAAAGAACATACCGAACCCACGGCCTGGCTTGCGGCTGCATATTTCGCAGTGCCACACATCCTGCAAATTACACAATATAAATCAAAGATATAAACTCATTTGCTAACAGCTGTTCTACAGCTAATCAGCAGAATTTATAGAACGAGCTCTAAAAGAAGTATCTGAGATAAAAAATATATCTATGCTGTAATAGAATACTAAGCTTGTACCATGAAAGTTTTTACAACTCCAATCATTTGATGGGAGACCAAAAAAACATTACAAAAACAAAAATGTAAATAGCCTCCACATAAGCAGTGAACCTGAGGAAAAACTCCAGTAGTCTGCCGACCACTTCCATACATAGAGACACACCATTTTTTCTTGGCATTGGGAGCGAAATACTCGGCAACAAATTTCCTCCAGAACTCAATGTTATTGTCCTATAAAGAGGATAGAGCAATTTGTTAGGGAAAAAATTGATATCATGTTTTTTTTTCATTATCTGGGCGGACTGTGGGGTAGGGTGTAGTGCATAGATGCCACACAATGGTATAATTGACTCATTCTTCTTACTTCGGGTCTATGTTGCTGCTGATACATATAATGAGTCAGCCGACGGGCACACATTCCGGGCTCATATACTGGCTTTACAGGAGGTCTGACAGCAAGATTCTGTGGTTGAAATTGTTGTTGTAATGGGTTTCGTTGTTGAGGGGCAGTCTTCAAGAGTTGATGATGATGCTGAAACTGCATTAGCCTCTGCTGATGCAAAAGCTGTGCAGCAGCAGCAGCTTGAGGGGACTGCCTGGACATCTGAAGGAACTGCTGCTGTTGTTGCTGATGTAGAAATAAAGATGGGTCTGATTGTTGTTGTTCTACTTTTACAGGCGCAAGACCTCTCATACTTTGAATCTGTTGTGGTTCCATTTTTACAGGTGCCAAGTTTCTCAGAGCTTGCAACTGCTGCGGTGTTTGATCATTAGTCACCTCTGTTTCCATTTTGACAGGTGCCACACCTCCTAATCCACCACGCATGGATTGATATTGATGCAGCTGTTGCTGTGTTTGGGAATTGATAGGGGAAGAAAACTGCTGCAACTGTTGATTATGTTGAAAATTCTGGGAATCAAACTGTTGGGATCGTTGTTGATCAGCCAACATGTGGTTACCGGAGGGGTTAGGAAACTGCTGTCCTTGAACTTGACTATTATTTGGATTTGTCGCCATGGCTGATGACATAAATGACGTTGAAGGAGCACTAAAACCCATCCCATTTCCTACACCAGAAAGTGGGTCAGTCTCAGCCCTATTATCAACAGGACCACGCTGAGAACTTCCTGGTCCAGCCAGCCCTGCATTAGGACCTCCATTAGCAAATGACTGATGTGAAACATTGGGAGCATTCCCTAGCAAATTCATATTCCCAAACATCGTCCGAGGAGAAACCATAGAAGGGAAACCACCTGGTGAAGGCATTGACCCCCCTTGACCACCCATTACACCGGAATTTGTTCGCAGTAATGAAGAAGGTACTGACTGGGAACCTCCAAGTGGATTAGGAGGCCCTGTTGGAACCATTTTTCACCAAGGAGTACAGAGTCTACCAACAGTTGAGCAAATATAGAAACTTCCTAAAATTGCATAAAAGCCTCAAGTGAGTACAGAAATTTCATAAAATGGTATCAAAGCCCCCCACTAAAGCTCAAGAAATTTCAATTGCTCTGAAGAAAAAACTAGGCGGAGAACCAAGCAAAACCAACAATATCATTCCATTTTTTATCCAAAAGATGGAAGCTTGTCTCTGAAACAACTAAACCAGACTTCTTTCCGCTCAAATAACTGTCTTTTGCTGCATCATCCACTGCAATAGTTATTCAATTTTGTGTCAATTTATCCCTCCCTTCCGATAAAGATAGATTTACCCTACCCAACCTTAGTTTAAATCATCTAATCAGAAATCAAACTTCATTCCTATCACTTTTAGAAAAACAATTCAGAAAAACAACCGTCAGAGAATATTACCCAAAAACCCAAATTTTCAAACTCGAAAAATAAAAGAAGCTGCAGTAATTGATTGAACACTAAACAAAAAAAGAAAAGAAAAAAGCAGGAAACTTATACAATCATATGAACACTTGATCAAGCCCTAAATCTCGCAATAAATGATAAAAATGAGCAACCTGCAGCCAGCTTTAGAAAACAAAAAGACAATTTCAACAGCGACTCACCGCAGATTGAGTATATTCCATACACGGAACTACAAGCACAAAGAACACACAAATTTTAGCGTCACCTTCTTTGAACTTCACTGTGCTTCCTTTCAGTAGATAGATTCAGCTTCTTAGCCGTATATTTTGTTTAGAGAGAGAAAGTTGATGAGAGAGAAAATGTGTTTACGGACGTCAAAATTGTATTCAATCGGAATGAATTTTCTTCTTCATTTCTTCTTCTCTTTATTACTAATTTTCTCTATTCTCAATCAATCACAACGAAGTCAAATCTCCTCTTTTTTTCTTTTTATTTCTTTACATATATATGCATGTGGACGGATCGATGATGGATATTTTATGGGACTGTTATACATACATTCTTCTGCTTTGTAATTGACATTTGATATCGACAATATTTACAAAGTACCCTCCAAATATTTATTTCTATAATACGACACGTAAAGCAAAAGAATAAATGGGTGGACATTTATTTATCCTTATTTGTCACTAAATTTACTTTCATATTGTAATTTGAACTCAATTTATCAACATTTAAAAAGGTTCTCCTCTGAACTCTTTATTTTATACTATATACATGCTTTCTTTTCTTTACATTAACTTCGTTAGACCTGAGATTTTGAACTTTCGAGATTCGAACTAAATAAATGTCCAAAAGCATCCTACTTATGGTTTCTCACTGCTCCATCGTCGGATGATCTCTCTGGAGTTGCCGGCAGTAGAGACACCAGAATATGTTGCTGACAAGTATATATATATTGAGATTTCTCTTCATGACTAGTATCCTTACAATAGCATCTCTCCCCGCGCAGTTCACCAAAAAAAAAAAAAACTGCACTCCAGAAAGCCAATAACAAGTTACAGATGATGGCAACAAGAGTAAAGTCGGACGGCCTCATCACGGGTTTAATTTTTTCCAGCAAAAAACATGAGCAACTGGCTCTTTCTACTTTGTAAAGCAATTAGAACAAACATCTGTGGGTTAAAATCAAGCCAGCAATTCCTAATCAACAGGTTAATAGAAATACTTCAAATTATGCCCCTATGAAAATTCCAGTGCTTAAATGAAATTCCTTCAGATATAACTTCATACTAATGGATTTACTTTAATTCCCCCAAGTCTCATCCTAATCTTTTTTTCCTGCCAAGCCACTCCAAATAAGCCTAACAGAAAGACAAGTAGGAAGGAGAGAGGAAATGGTGATGGCACCGGTGCCAATTCTAGCAGTTCCTGGAACCTCTACAACAGAATCCCAACTATATACAACCGCATGCTCTGGAGTGGTGGTGGAGATGCAGCACGATAGGGGCAATAGCTCAGCCGATACATAGTTAACAAATGCCTCCACATGGTATAAACAGATTGAATGTAGCTGTCCATTAGCCAAGTCGTTCCCTGAATGTCCCATTAAAGGAGCAGTTACGACAAACCAGGCAAAATTAAGTTAGAAGATAGTGCACTCTCGGATGAGATAACATTTCAGCTGTTAAGATGCCACGCTATACGTTGTCCTTCCCACTCAAATCAGTACAGAAGGGGAAAGCTTTGAAGCCACTTCTGCTTCAGCAACCATGGCTACTCTCATCATGAGAGGCAAACTCATCAAACGATCTTTGCAACACAAGCAGCAGAACATAGACTAATAATTGCCAACCTGAACCTTTTCAAGGAGATGTTTTCCAGTCAAACTGCAGGTTGTTAAAACCGTTGACTGCTTCTAGACCACTTAGCAGTTGGTTTCCCAGATCTTGTTGCTGTTGACTCATATTGTGTTCTCTCACCATTGTCATGCCCACTAACCCATTCATGGCTGAAGGGTTATTACCCAATGCAGCACGCATTCCATTAACCATTGCAGCTTGGCCCAGTCCATTGTTCATACTCCCAAATCCAGAACCAACACCTGTACTGTTAGCATTGGCTGTCCCATTCCTAACAAGGCAATTGCTTCCATTGAGGAGGGAATTATTACTTGTTGCCAACATCCCATGTCCATTTTTTATATCATTCCCAATAGTAGCATTACCTACCATGCCACCGCCACCGAGCTGTGAAGACATCATCATTTCATGTATGATCTTTTGTACAGAACTCTGAGAGTCATTAGCATCCACGTCACTTGAATGGGCTAGTTGCTGCATTGTGATTTTTGTGGAATTTGCTGAGTTCATGTGTTGCACCGATGATAAGCCACTGTGTGAAGCTTGTGGTGGATTGTTGGATGATGATGGTGTTGGAGATTGGAATTGAGAAGAGTTGGGTTGAGACTGAGGCATTGTACTTGAAGAATTAGGTGTAGGCATTTGGACAGCATTTCCTGAGTAGGTACTTCCACCATTCACTGGATTTTGTTGCCTGGAGTTCATGGAATTTTGGTGCAGTAATCCAACAACAGTACCACTAGACGAAGTAGCAGGTACTTGGTTCACAGAGTTGTTTACATTCGACATACCATTGCTCAAAGGTAGTGGTGGTACACCAGGCTGTGAAGTCGTCTCATGGTTCGAGCTACTGACTGTTTGGTGTGTATGTTGTTGCTGCTGAGTCTGATCCTCAGTTGATTGAACTGGACCTTGTACTCCAGCTGAAGAACCATTCCTACGAGGAAACTTAGCCAAGCTCTCTGGAAAATTAAGAGTTGGGATCAATGTGAACAGTAAGAAAAAATGTAAAACGTAAATGCCAGGACAGATAAACAATACTAGATGAAAATAAAAATAAAAAGTTCATCAAGCTCAAGTTGAATATCTACTCCAAATTATCAATTAAACGCACACAAAAAATGGCCCACTCACATACGCATCACAGGTAGAGAGGATAACACTGGGCCAGACATAAAAATTGATTAATGAAAAGTTGAGCTCCCACTCATTTACACCACAAATTGAATTTTGGTAGATTGTAACTTGAACTTCATGAATGTTGGGGAAACACTTGACCACTTAACCGGTCACCTGGGACTTAAATACCACAGCAAACTCCAGAGCACAAAGAGGTAGCACTAAGATATAAAACACCAAATCCTCATTATCGAAAAAGACTAAACACCAAATCCAGAATGCCAATAGGAATAGTGATATATTTCGGGACAAAAGAGGGAACTGATAAGAAATTCAGGGGGGAAACTATGCTACTGGATCAATGAGCACCAGCAAGAAAATTAACGATACATTATGTTCAATATGAAAGTGAGCCTTCGTTTGCAAGAGTTGAGTGTCCTACTCTCTAGTCCCCCACATTCATGCACATTGTGTGGCTCTTGTTATTACATGACAGTAATATTACTAACAAAGTTGACTAACGATGCAGCGTCCCATGGGTTCTCTACTCAGACATGATGGTTTCTATTTTCCGTCCGCGAAGCAATTTCATGGTGTGAGCAAAATTTACTTCAAAAGGCAAAATTTCTTTCTTCTTTTCCCCCCCCCCCCCAATTTGCTCTCTTCTTGTTTTTTGGGTTGACTAGGAAATCCGTTGTTTCAGTTTAGTAACTCAGGATAATGATCCTATACAAGTGCCATTCTCTACTTATTAAAAGAAGTGTTAGAATAGGAATATGTTATAATCCTATTTAAAATAGGAAAAGGAATAGTAATAGAAATAGTATCCTACTGTAGTGTGTCTATAAATAGGGTCTCTATGTAATAATGTAGATACACAATTTCAATAATATTCTTCTCCAATACTTCCTCACAAGAAGATAATGGGCCTAATTCTCTACACTTCACCTAGAACCAAACTTGGAGCAACAACAGCCTAGCACACATCACGTGATGTACCACCTTTCCCATTGAACCAAACTCCTGGGACACCTTTAAATAACAATCTGATGCCTCTTTGTGAAATACATTCTTATCTATACAACACTAGCTCGATAGTGTCTCGAAAAACATACAATTCTTAGAATCTATGTAGGCTTAGTGAAAATAGGACACAACGGAAGGAAAAAAAACCTTATAGAGAAAATATCAATTAGTTGGCAATATGCCATGTTAGTAGGCTTCTTTAGTTCCACTATTTCCTTTTCCTTGAGCCGAGGGTATATCGGAAACAGCCTCTCTACATCCCAAGGCAGGGGGGTTGAGGTCTGTGTTTGCTCTATCCTCCCCGGACCCCACCTGTGAAATTACACTAGGTATTTTGTTGTCGTTGTATGCAACACTAACTCACAGGAAAACAACCCCATCTATCCTCCTATTTTAATGAGTCATTGGTTTGTCACAAGGTCAGGAAATTTGAACTGTGATGTAAGGAACAAATAGAAAGGTTAAGTAGATTGAACTTACCCATGGGTCCAGTCCCTGTCTCCCTGCTATAGTCGATCAAATCTTTCATGCTATTAACCACTTCCGATATCTGCAATCCACCAAGAACACAACACATCCATAGTTAATCACACAAGCAAAACATCATTTGACCAGATGTTATCACACAAAAGCAACTTCATATTTGGTTTCAAAATTAATGATTATAAAACATTTGAGAAATAAATAAACTGAATTAGAAGAACCTAAAACCAAAAAACCTTGAGTTCCTGCTAGAACAAGCATTTTTCAAATGAAGTCAATTTCTGAAGGAAAGACGAGAATTACCAACAGTAGGAAAACATTACACCACATATTTGTATCCAAGAGAAAAGCTGAAGCATTATACACGAGTTAATTACACACATTATTAAAAGGAATTTTCAAATCCACAACATTAACAACCATCTCAAACCTGCTGACTGTTAAAAGAATTGAATTCGTCTTTGTTTTCAAATCTGCTCTGAAAACAGCAGGACGACATATGGAAAGAAATGAACTGAAGACAGGTCGACAGAACTGATTGACTTTTGAATCAGACATAAAAAGAGAGATGCATAACCTGGACGAGACCCTTAATAACTCACTAGTACAGTAGCTAAAATTCTAACAATCACATTTAGTGACTCAATGGACACACGAGGACTATTTCCACTACTGAAACGAAAACCTACATAAGGGACAGAAAAAGGGGGAAAGAGGAGCTCTCTATGTCAGAAAAAGGTACATACCTGTAGGCATCTCACATATCTCTTTGTATATCCTAAATCATTTACTAACGGAACTTCCAAAGCTTTTGCTAGCTGACGAGCTGAAGCAACAAACCTGAAGCGCAATTAGAAGTCAAAATTACAAAATAACTCACACATCTAAAGCTAAATAAAGGAACACATGATGATAGCAGATTCACAATCTTGAAAAAAAATTGAGAATCAAGGAATCTCTAAACATAACTTCACAACTGAATGCTTACATGGATCACTTCTGACTTTTTCAAAGGGCATACATATCTTTACATACCTTCGCCCCACCACCTCAAACCTCTACCCACAGCTCCTGAGATTAATGTTATTCCGTGGGAAGAGATTTATTCCTTTCCCTTTTGGTAGGTCCAGACACCAGATGACATCCCTAGCTCCTAGCCTACTACCCCCTCCCATATGTCACCATAGCACTGACAGGACTAGAATTTAAATCAACACTCACGCAGGTCACAGTCAACATACTCAACTCACACCCCAAATACATGACACTCCAAAGTTCAATTTTTAATAACAAAAAAAAAGTATCAAAAGAAGGTAAGACAGCCATGCATCTAAACACACCATTGTTTTAAAAAATTTATCAACTAGACATACATAATAATGTTTAAAGAGTTTGAGTTTCTAAGGCTCAACAGTATGACAAATTGACCATACTCCATTATACCAAATTCTAAGCTACCTCATCCAACAAAGGTAGACAAGAAAATATGTACCCGATGGATCACTGAATCAGATGACAATAAGTTTCAGCTTTAAGAAAATTATTGGATTGCCAAAAGCTTACTAGAGCAACTCATTGGTAGAACATCTTACCTTAGCATGGAAAGGCTAACCTAAGCTAAGAAAGAGCAGGCAACAGCACCAGTAAAGACCATAAAAGCTCAATGCCAAAAACAGAGCTGTATAAAATGTGAATTACAAATAGATCCTATCTCATCATCACTGCCCACTAATGACGGTGATCTAATAATTGGCAACGGTTTACCTCTTAATAAAGAGTGTTAGTTATTCAAAATAGAAGTTTCTAGGCAACAACTACCATTAAACAAAGTCAGTCTATTGCAAACCTCTTAGAAAAGAGGGTTAGATATGCTAAATAGAAATTGTAAGACAACAAAACAATCAAACAAAGTTATGGAACATTCCCAACCCAATACTTTAGAATAAACGACTTAATGCAAGTATCTGGACTTACATATTGCAATTATTCTGCAACTCAGAAACAGACGCACTAGATGATGCATTTTGGGTGGCGGCCTGGTACTTTTGAGCTGCAGCACCAAGTTGACTAACCTGTACAGCATATCAAAACAATAATAGGCAAATCAGAAATGATTCTATAGCCCCCTACCTCATATGCAACAGCAACACTCAGCTAAAACGACATCCAGCTAACATAAAAAGTATATGCTAAAACAACTAGATGCCACAGAAGTACGATCACATACAATAAATTGAGAACTGCTTCAAAGAGACATCCTGAAGTAGAAAACCTGATCCACTCACCGTAAGTGTTATCAAAAGCTCAAAGATTCACTAGGCTTTGAGCACAAATAAAGTGCGGGCTTTATTGAGAAAAGCGTAAATGGAGAACACACACACACACACAAATATATATATATATAGTGCAAGACTAATAGTTATTAACATGAATAAAAAAAAAATATGGACAAGGAAATTTATTGTTTTTAGGATAAAATGAAATAGCAATGGTTTAGAGTCTCCTCTTCATTAAATGCTCATTCACAAGGAAAAGTATGTCTTAGAGCCTTGATGACAACACTGAAGGGCACATTAAGTAGGGTGAAGCGTTCAACACGTTTTGAGTCTTGCTTCAGGGATTAAGCATGCTTTGATATCATTGCTCATTGTGCACAAGATCTATTAAAAATGTTGTACTAACGGTATCAACAACGAAAGACTTTGACAAAGTTTGTACTATTATTTAGTTAAAATTAAAATACATATTAAAATTTTCAATATATGGTACATATAAATAAATCAATGAAAATATAAAATATTAGTATAATATTAACATGATGATTTGAATATACTAAGAAACATTAAACAATATATATTAAAAAATTAATCCTCAAATTAAATAACCATATATGGGGTATTTACCACAAAAATAAGTAAAATCATTCACACAAAGAAATAAAAGACGAAAAAAACTCCTACATGAAATGCATGGATACTAATATTAAGAGTAAAGGAAATGAGATAATTCTAAAGCTAATCATTATTTTCTTCTATTTTTAAAAGAAAAGGAAATGGTTGTTCTATAATAAAAAAGTAATAACTTCATGAGGGGTTATGCGTGATAAGTATGTATTTATGGTAGATTTTTTGTTTGGAAAAAAAAAAATTCTACTTCCACCTTTTTTCTACTTCCACCTTTTTCAAGAAGCAGAAATTTTAACTTCTTTCCAATAGCAAAAAAACTGATTTTGCTGCTACTCAAAAGCAGTTCTACTTATTGGCCAAACACTTCAAATTTTGAAGTAAGAGCTTTTGGCCTCCAAGAAACTGGCCCAAACAGGTACTTCATTTAAGTAACTCATAATACAAAGATGATAGTTAAAGCATAAATCCTTTACTTGGTTACTCGAAAATGAGTTTTTATCATATGCATTTATCAGATCCTAGTTCACTATACGCACACTTAATAAGGAAAAAAAAACTAAAAAACTGAAGATAGTGCAGCTCTAAGTGAAAATTAATGAGTTTTGTGTTTACCAGTTCCAATCTAGCTTTTGTTTTTCTTTTCTTTCTTTTAAATATAAGTTGTAGCAAATCTGGCGCCAAAAGTATTTCACCCTGTACTTACTGCACATTGACAAACCTAGGAAACTAACACCGAAAGACAGGAATTTAATATTATAGCATATTTAATTAAATGTCTTGTGGAAATTCAGATGTTAATATTATTAGATAGCAAACACAGAAATTTTTTTCCACTGACAGCAAACATAGAATTTTTGAAGTAAATCCTCATACAACGAACACATTTAAAGCTTACTTCAGTCCATGTTTCTATACATTGTCAATTGAAGTTTAATCCTTCCAACATTTGTTTTCATATTTTCTATACATTGTCAATTGAAGTTTAATTTCCAACATTTGTTTTCTTTTTTGTAGCACACTTTTATCATATAGTAGTAGTTCACTATAATACAGGCATAAAAGCAAAAACAAAAAGATAACAAAATCTGAAGGTTATGAAATGAACTCGAGGTTTACTAGCTTAGATCTAGCTTTCATTTGTGTTTTGATTTTTTTGATTGAGTTGTGTCCAATTTGGTGCACTAAGATCCATCAACGGTACTACTCTATTAACAATCCTACTGAGAGAAAACTTGATTCTAAATTTTATCAGCGAAAAGGTCTTCTTGATATTAGGCATTTGAAGCCAGTTGTGATTGAAAAATATACCAAGGAATAGTTAGAACCGCAAGTGATCATATAAAAAGCACAACAATTTGACTCCTTTTTCCAACTCCGCAATTTCCATTTTGAAGTCGGAGCTTATTTAAATTATACTTAGTTATCCTGTGCTAACACAAATTTCTTAAAACTTGCACAACTTAGAGCATCAAAGTCCTGTTCCATGGACCTCAGATAGCATCAACATCACCCAATAAAACTGTTCTGAATTTTTCTCCATCACATCTTAACTATCCCATGACCATAACATATCCAAACCCTTAGGCCTTAACCAGGGTTAGAACTTCTACCCAATGCAAAACCAGCTCGAACTCAGGTTACCAAAAACAAATTTCAAGAATGCAATGTATCCACCAAATACTTCAAAAAACAATATTGAATCCAAACACAATCCAGCCATGCAAAAGTTTTCAAAAATATTTTCCAGAGACGGATTCTCCCCAAAACTGAAGAAAAAAACAAATAGAAATGCCATACGATTACGAACAGTCAATTCTTTCCATTAATTAACAGAAATTGCAACCATAAACAACTAATTGGAGCTTGATTCATCTAAAAAGCAGTTTAGAGCAGTCTGTCCAGCAGCCCTTACCGCTTTAATATCACGAGATGAGGATAGAGAATAAGATGCTTCTAAACCGTTCTATATTGCTAAGAAGAAGAAACAGGTAAATTTTGCAATTAAAAAAGAACAAAAATGCAACGGAAAACTTGTACTTCCATGTATATTGAGCTTGTACCAACAGACAAAAGAAAAGGAAATAGTGACCATAAATACTCACACGAACATACTCTCATCCAATTACATAAATAATGTCAATAATAAAGATCAATCGCACTGAATTAGCACACAGTTCCAGGTCAATGAAACGAAAAGGCTTCGGCCATAGCAAATGTGGCAAGAAATTAGATTGAAGTTCTTTACTTCTCAAGTAGAGTTTTATAAAGCATCTTCAAAAATTTAGAAGAAAAAAATCAACAGACTTTTTTTTACCTATATTTAAACCTAGGCCACCTAAAAGTTTGCTATCAGTGAATACAAGTGTATGATTCAAATCACAGTTGAAGCATGACTTCATAATGCATCCGTGGAGTGGCAGTTGAAAGGTAAAATTGTTAACCTGAGGTATCAACAATCTTCTAGGGATAAGCTCCTCATGACGTCGTGCACAAAATTCCCAAGAAACTATCTGCCAAGTAGATACAAAAAAAAATCCAGATCAAATGAATTATAAAATTAATATGCACCATGCTAGGTCTCAACTGTCCATATAAGCACTTCACTGAATATAAAACTATCAGCTTTTCATTTAACCTTCAAATCAGGTTGTGAAAACACTAGGCGAAGCTGACCATCACGGACAACACGAAGTTGCTCAAAGACACTCTCCTGAATCGCTTTTGCGTA
>JAJOOS010001864.1:0-21406 GCA_029582725.1 Solanum chiquidenum
TATCTGCCTGTTTATTTAGAGACAACATCTCGTAGTCAAAGGAAAACATCTGGTATTTCCAGGCACTTAAGGTTTCACAGATGTTTTATGAGGTTATTAGTCACTGCACTTAAATAGCACTGTTTGATGAGATAAATTTCCATTACTAACCTGAAATGCAGTCTATTGGAATCAGTCTCTCTACCTTCAAAGGTAGGGGTAAGGTTTGTGCACACACTACCCTCCTCAGATCCCACAAGTGGGATTACACCGGGTATGTTGTTGTTGTTGTAACCTGAAGTTGGTTGCAGGAAAAAAGTGAAATAAACAACTTATTGGAAAAAAAATTAATGAGGATGTTTTCAGCTGACATAAGTATCTTCTGTAGCATGATTAAAGTCACCGCTGGGAAGAAAAAGATCGGGATAAGAAGTGCACTTCTGGAAGAGAAGGCCTTGGCCTGTCATATGCTATGCTGCTTTGCAGCTGAGTTCAAGGGACGGCTGCATTTATGGGTTAATGAGGTCTGTCTAGAAAATTACAGGTCATACTAATCTCTTTTACAAGGCTTACAAAGGAGCATGCAGATTTTTACCTAACTTATGGTATATGCAGGTTGTTAGTGCTTTAGTAACAACCTGCATTTATCTCCTGCTAATTCACTGATAGTTGCTCTCCTCTTTATCACTCACTCTCTCCTATACAACACTTTATGGTTTATGCAGGTTGTTAGTGCTTTAGTAACAACCTGCTAATTCACTGATAGTTGCTCTCCTCTTTATCACTCACTCTCTCCTATACAACACTCCCATCACAACGTATATACATACATTCTCTGTTTCTAGAATGTTCTCTTGCTTCTATTATTCTAGCAAGTTCTACACTTGTCAAGCACTCGGAAACATCAGAATTCTCACAACTGAGTAGCCCACACAATCTGCATGTTGCTACGCATCACAAGCATCACACTGAACCCACAATCCTTTATATCTGATGCTTTCACTCACAGAACCACATATACACTCAACACGCTCTCTTTTCAGACTATTCTTCTGACCCTCATCACACAGAAATTCACCAGTAAAATTGCCTATGGAAGATGATGCCACATGATGTGTAAAGATACAAGCAAGCAGCTCAACAGTCTTTCCCAGCCCCATCTCATCTGTAACATAACAATAACAGAAGAAGCAACCAAAGCTAAGTAAGGCGTTCAATGACTGTAAAATGTCAAAAGGCGCTGTTCACAGTTGAGGTACTTAATATTTGCAGAATTGCCTAACATCATATATAATAAAACATCCAAAGCATAAGCCAATTACTTATACGGAAATTATATCAGAAAACAAGAAATCCATCCCCTAACTCAGTGATACAGTAACTAAATATGAGGGAACTGTTTCAATACAAAAGAAAAATGAAGGAAAAAAGAACTCTTTCAAAGAAATGTTTGTTATCCAAAGAAACCACATGTAAGATAGTAAATTAAATCGATAGTTTTACGATTGACATCAATAAAATGATACAATTATTAAGTTAGGTGGAAAAAGCATCTCCTTGATGCTGACGTTCTGTTCTGAAAAATCTGATGGTGTCTTCGAAAAGAAGTATAGAACATAAAGTGCAGACCAGAATAATCAATCAGGCCACAGAAGACACACAAGAGAGTATAAAGAGCTTCTAAAGCGAGCTTTAGGTTCATTGAGAGATGTCCTCTTCAATATGGCTTGCACAATCCTCACCTCTTCAGATAGCTTTTGGAGTTGAGTTAGGCCCAAGGTCCATAACAACAACAAAGAGATGTACAAAATTAAGAAAATACAATCAGCATGCCTACCATACACAGTTTCAGAACCAATAACCTGATCAATAGGTCAGTCAAATGCATTTCAGAAGTTGTCACAGAGCAAATAATGGATAGGCAATGGGGGACAAGCACCAGACAATAGTGCATAAGAATCAAACAAGGGAAGCATTCGTCACTTTTACAAAAGTAATAGAATACATTCAGGAACTAACCAATAACATTCAACATCACAACCACGTCTCTCCAAAACCAAACAGATAGAACTAACTGAGTTCAATCACTCAAAGAGAAGGACGACTCTGCTCTGGTAAGGAGTGACTAGGTTGTAGATCCATAAACCACACTTTTGAATTAATAGCAGAACCAGTAACTCTTCCAAAGTTAGACTACAGTATGATTTTTTTAAGTTGTAGCATCTGTAAGAGTCTAAAGTTTCAATCCTGAAATACAGCAAACAGGAAAGGAAAATAGCAAGCAAACAACATTATTTGTATTTGAATTTATGCGAAGGTTACAATCTTTATAAAATCTTTAAGTAAAGATATGTAATCCCCTGATTCTTTTCTTCAATGATATTCTTGATTTGATGGAATACTTGCAGCTCAACTTTTGGAGCGAAAACTTCTTTGTACTTGCAGATCAGCACTGAAGAGCAAGGATTCTCTATGTATTTCTATGTGTCTTCTTCTTTTTCTTCCTTCTTCTCCTCCTTTTGGGCTTATGAAGACCTCTTTATATAGGCTTGAGCTAAGATTTTAGGGGTATTTTCGTCCAAGAAATTTTGATCCTTGGGCTTGAAGAACATGAATTGGCTCATCTTGTCAACTTAATGGACTGACCCAAATGTAATTTGGACTTGATTTAAGTCATATAATTTTGACTTAAATATTAATCCGACTTTATTAACCAGTAATTTGACTTGGTCAATGTATCATGAATTTAAATCCAAATTTAGTATGGATTTATCAATAAAATTTCACTGTCTACAAATGCCCCTGCTTCGAGGCTTGTTGCGGTGTCCAACTTGTTGAACCTTTAAAGACAAGGCTTGAAGCATTCATGATTTTTTTTTATGTAGTCTTTCAAAACTTTCCATAGTTGATTTCAATGAAAATTTTCCATAACTTGATTCCTATAAAAACTTACCATAATTCGGTTCCTAGGAAAATTTACCATAATTTTATTTTAAATATGGTTTTTTCATAATTTGTAAGAACACAATTTATGTACTTTTGATTTCTATAAATACACATACTCTTACAATGATTGATTGTCAACTTGAGGCATACCAAACTCAATTTTCGTCACTTTTTTTCAGTACAACACTCCCGTGGTGGAAAATTCATAACTTATTGTAGATACGTCGAAATCATGATCTGTTTGATGTTCCAGAAACTAGACTCAGAGGGCAACGACATATCCAAAATTTAAAATCAAAAAATTTCTGAATTGATGAGAATTGATTTTTGAAGTTTGCTATCAAATCTGTCTTCTTCTTTTTTTACAGCTCTATGCAGTCTCGCCAAAACGTTTCTATCTTGGTGTAGAAGATTGTGAATGACAAACGACTTGATTCTATAGAAACTAGACATTAAAGTATACAACATATCCAAAAATCAAGGTAAAACTCTTCATGGATTGACGAGAATTGGTTTTTTGAAGTTGGTCTTCAATTCTGTCATTATTGTTTTGCAGATTTGTGGAGTCTCACCAAAACGTTTGTATCTTGACGTAAGAGAGATCGAATGGAGAGAGACTTGATTCTATAGAAAAAAGACTCTTAAGTCTACAACATACCCAAAAATCAAAGCCAATGTTCGTATGGATTGACTAACATTGATTTTCTTAAAGTTAGCCATCAAATTAACTTTGGACAACATTCACGAGTTTACTTCTCTGCTTCTTCACCGAAGAGCTGCATATTGATTGAGAATTTTGTCATCATCTACATGGATAAAGAACAAAAATCTCTTAGATCAATATAACCATATTCATCATGACGAGCGCAGGAGAATATGCCACAATTTTCACCATGCCGATTTGAAGCTTCGTGCAATTGGCACCGTGAGACACATCACTTTTTTTTTGTAGGTTTACGATGGATCGAAAACAGTTTCAATATCATACCATAAAAAATGAGGGATAATCCATAATTGACGAGGAACCACTTGATGCATCTTCGTTTGTAGTTGTGATTTTGACGACGAATCATACTTGGTGTAATATTTTAGCGATTGTGGCTTTGGTGGAGATGAACCACACTTCGTGCATCTTCTTTTGTAACTGCGGATTTGATGATGAACTACACTTGATGCATTTTATATTTTGCATTTGCGGCCACACATGATGCATCTACTTCTGTAGTTTCAACTTTGATGACGAACCACACTTGGTGCCTCTTCTTTTGCAATTGCGGCTTTAACGACGAACCACTCTTAGTACATCTTCTTCTACAATTGCGGCTTTGATGACAAATCATACGTGGATCATCTTCTTTTAGAGTTGTGGCTTTGATGACGAACCACACTTGATATCTCTTCTTTTGTAGTTTGAACTTTGATGATGAACCACACTTGGTGCCTCTTCTTTTGCAATTGCGGCTTTAGCGATGAACCACACTTAGTACATCTTTTTCTACAATTGCGGCGTGGAGCATCTTCTTTTAGAAATGTGGCTTTGATGAAGAACCACACATGAAATATCTTTTTTTTTTACAGGTGTGGCTTCGACGACGAACCACACTTGATATCTCTTCTTTTGTAGTTTCAACTTTGATGACGAACCACACTTGGTGCCTCTTATTTTGCAATTGTGGCTTTAGGATGAACCACACTTAGTACATCTTCTTCTACAATTGCGGCGTGGAGCATTTTCTTTTAGAGTTGTGGCTTTGATGAAGAACCACACATGATTTTTTTTTTTTTTTTGCAGTTGCGACATCGACGACGAACCACACTTTATATCTCTTCTTTTGTAGTTTCAACTTTGATGACGAACCACACTGGGTGCCTCTTCTTTTGTAATTGCGGCTTTAGCGATGAACCACACTTAGTACATCTTCTTCTACAATTGCGGCATGAAGCATCTTCTTTTAGAGCCACACATGAAATATCTTTTTTTTTTGCTGCTTTGGTGAGAACAACACTTAGTGCATCTTTCTCTAAATTGAAGCTTGGCGACGAATCACAATTTATGTCTCTTCTTCTATAGTTTTGACTTTGCCGAGAAAGAGATTTTGG
Source organism: Solanum chiquidenum (assembly GCA_029582725.1). Lineage (NCBI taxonomy): Eukaryota > Viridiplantae > Streptophyta > Magnoliopsida > Solanales > Solanaceae > Solanum > Solanum chiquidenum. The sequence goes on from JAJOOS010001864.1 coordinate 5,026, forward strand.
TGTAGTGTGTCCTAGTTCTGAAGAACAACTACTTGTCTCATGATCAACTTCACAGATTAGACTTCAAAATAGGCCCCATACCAAAGATAGAGACTCACTTACGACTGCATCGACCCATAAAAATATATGAAGTGATGATGTTTGATGAAGAGGTCGTGTGAACTTGATAAAGACATACAAGAGAGTTGACAAACCACTTCTTGATGTTTGATTATTTTTTTCTACATAGACCTTTCGTATGGGATGATATGTACATTTTTTTTATCCCTTCCTTATGATTGTTGATGTGTAAAACTCTTGCAATTTTGAGGCAATAAAATATATTCACTTTACACTTCAATGAAAAACATGTGAGTTTTTTTTTCTTTAAATATTTGTCTAGGCCACTTATTTCAAGGTTTTCAACCTATTGGAATTTTTTTGGACCATATAGATTTAAACTCATGAGCGTCAAGGATAACAACTTGAAGATTTAACTCATTTTCATGGAGCTTTTGTGACTTGAAGACTTGGCTCAAATTTGATGAATTTCATGATATGCATTTTAGACTCATACATCGAGGACCATTTTGACTTGAAGATTTTGCTCAAATTTGATGAGCTTTGAAACTTGAAGATTCTGCTAGAATTTTGATGAACTTTATGGCATGCATTTTAGGCTCATGTGGTAGAAAATTCATAACTTGGAGTCGGAGTGCCGAAATGATGAGCTTCTTCTTTTGTTGAAAAGATAATTTCTATATCTTCAATCTATATAAAAATTACGTCCATAGGCTTTACAGATTAGTACAGATTTGTCTTCAAATTCGGCTCAAAGTCTGCATGCTTAACTCTTCAGCTTTCTTCAGCTTTGCGCACTTGTGGAAGAAAATTTATATCGTGTAGTAGGAGTTCTGGAATGATGAGATTCTTTTTTTGTTGGAAAGATAACTTCGAGATCTTCAACCTATATAAAAACCACGTCCATGGGATTTACGGATTAGTACATATTTGTGTTCGAAGTTGGCTCAAAATCTGCGTGCTTAAATCTTCAGTTTTTTTCAGCTTTGCGCACATGTGGAAGAAAATTCATAACGTGGAGTAAGAGCATCGGAATAATGAACTTATTTTTTTTGTTGGAAAGATAACTTCGAGATCTTCAATCTATATAAAAATCACGTCCATGATATTTACGGATTATACAGATTTGTGTTCGAAGTTGGCTCAAAATCTGCGAGCTTGAATCTTCATTTGAAAGAATTAGCATGATACTCACATGGCGACGCTTTTTTTTTCTTGTTATTCTTATGAATGAACCTAGAGTAATAATATTCTAAGCTGCCTACGTACCTCAGTGAAGAGGATCAAGTCATTATGTAGTTCAGAGAGTGAATTTTTTATTTTTTTGTGTCCTAACTTTTGCCTAGGCCGCCTCTTTCGAGATTTTCAACCTAGCGGACATTTTTTTTTGCAGATGTACACAATTTATAATCTTGCGGGCCAGGAGTATGACGCTGCTTTAAGGATAGTACTTCTTTAAGAGCTTTCCATTGATGACATGAGTTTGCAAGCCATCTACATCTTCTTGAAGTTCACTTTCATCTTGTCCAGTGTCATGATATGAGGAGCCAACACTTTCTACGTCTTCATCACATTGCTTGGTGTAGACTACAACATGCGAATTTGCCTTTAGTGCTTCTCCAGATAAGACCACAACGTTCGTTTGCCACCTCATTCTAGAATGGATCAGACTTTGGAAGTCTTTAGGAGCATTTTGAGATTTGGGTAAAGCAGATGCTTTCATACTCTTGTTGTTACTCCAAATCTTGTCTTTCTTCCTCAATGACCCTAACCTGTCAAATACGGAAATCCTCTTCGTTGAGCTTCTAAGTCGATCGAAGACAGAAGGCCTTTTGTTAAAAGCAACAGGTTCGTCTTCCGCAGTGATGTAGTTGTTGCTTGCCCTTCTTATGGAGATGTGGATCGATGTAGGTTGTTTGTATCCCAAACTTTCACGTTGTCGCCTTGCATCATGTTCTAATGGAAGCTTTCCCAATTTTGATGGTTCAGTGGGATCGTATCCAGCTTTTGCCAATAGTTTGTAAGCATTAAGATCAAAACCTTTATTTGTTTGCCTCGTTGGGAGTGCTTCATTTTGCAACGATTTAGGAGCCACAAATTTTCCAAATGATTTTGGGGATGACTTCATCACATCAATCCGCTTAACACGAAAAACTAGCCCTCATAGTGCATTTTCTTGTAATTTGAAAGAGTGTCCATCATCCTTCTTAGACTTTGGAACATAACAAAGAATGGGTCTCACTTTTTTACTTGAAAATACACTATTCGTGTTGGGTGTCTTGTCCAAAATGCCAAGCTTTGGATCTTCCTTGCTGACGACTTTTGTCTTATCAGCAACTACCTTAGACTTCTTGTTCAGGAGCTCATCATCTTTGGATGCAATATCATCAATTTTTGTGGCATATTTCTTTAAGTAAAACTTCACATCAGCAAAGTGTGCTTCGACTTCAGTGAAGGAATTATTTTCTGCAATAATATTTTTAGCAACTCCATCCTCATAATACTTCAAACATTAGTAGTAGGTAGATGGGATTACTTTGTTCTCATGTACCCACGGCCTACCAAACAAGATGTTATATGAAGTCTTTGCATCAATTACATGTAACCACACGCTTGATTGCAACTCTTCAATGGTGAGGTCTATTTTGACGGCCCCAATGGCCCTTTATCCTCCTTGGTTGAATCCTTGGATCATCAAGCGACTTTCAGTAAGATCCGTTGTTGAGATCTCAAGTTCTTTCATGGTACGAATTGGAAGGATGTTAATTCCAGATCCGCCATCGACTAGGATTCTGTTCACCCTTTTCTCACATGCAAAACCAACATATAAAGGGCGATTATGAAGTGTGTCACCTAGTAGAAGATCATCATTGGAGAATGTGATTTTAGCCAAGCCCACATCCTCAACTTCAGGAGATGACTTTGAAACATCTTTTGGTGATGGACATGATGAAGTTGCATTTTTCGCTTCATTCTCATCGACATTACAACATAGAGCTTTTGTGCCATCGCATGTGAACTTGGTGTAAAACCAACTTGGCAAATATTTTCCTAATGTAATTGGTCGATGCAACTTTTGGTAGTAGTGCTATTTTATTTCCTCTTTCTTTGAGTTCACAATCAATGTTTTTGTTTTGGGTCTCCTTATCATCTTTTCCCTGATGTGTCGCTTCGTTGACTCTTTATGCAAACTTGCCTTTCGACATTTATAACGAGTCACGAGAGTCCAGCCCCAATCATCAAAATGATCTACTTGGTCTCCATCATCTTTTGTCGATCCTTCTCCTATGGAGACCACATCACATAGTGTAAGAAGAGACAATAACTCATTTACATTAATGGGTTCAAAGTTTCCAAACTTAATCATTCTTGTATGATTAATGTTTGGGATGACTTGTTGCCCATTTCCTTCAAAGTCAGCTTTTGATTTGTCCTTCCTTCAAAAGAAGTCGCTTTTGCACTCTGCATATTGCCTACCTTTGTGGTGAATTTCGCCTGAGAAGCATTGACGTTCATGGATTCTTTGTTTTCAGCCTTGGACAAATATCTCACTTTCCTAAATTCTTTCTTTTCTTTGCCTTTGCAGAGTTCTTGGACATGCGGCGTTTAAGTTCCAACCGACGACATGCTTAACTCCATGTCATGAGCGCGAGTGACCAATTCTTCAAAAGTTTTAGGCTTTATGCCTTGCAAAATATATCGAAGATCCCAATGCATACCTTGAACGCACATCTCTATGCCTGAAGCTTCACTAAGTTTGTCTTTACAATTTAGACTTACATGCCTCCATCGATTAATGAAGTCAATGACCGGCTCTTCATTTCGCTGACGTGTATTTGTAAGTTCCACCATGCTTACCGTACGTCTTGTGCTATAGAAGCGGTTGAGAAATTCTTGCTCGATTTGTTCCCAACTATCAATGGAACTAGCCTCAAGGTCCGTGTACCAATCAAAAGCATTGCCCTTAAGAGAGCGGACAAATTGTTTTACGAGGTAACTGCCGTATGTTCCAGCATTGTTGCAGGTTTCAATGAAGTGTGCCACATGTTGCTTTGGGCTTCCCTTACCATCGAACTGCTGAAATTTTAGAGGTTGATAACTGAGAGGCATTTTCAAGCTGTCAATCCTTGCAGTGTATGGCCTTGCCTATGTCAAGGAGGATTTTGTAGCAACCTCGTACTTGTCTTTAATGGTCCCCACGATGAGCTCCTTGATTTGGTTGATCGGGATCGTTCCTTCAGAGGAAACTTGGATCTCTTTAGCATGTTCCACTTGCTTTGTGGAGCAATCGACCGTCTCTTGTAGCGGACGTTTTCCAGGTGCATGACTTGACTCTTCATCCATCATGCCCTCCACCTTATCAGTTAGATTAACAATTCGAGCATCTTGATCTTGAACATACTTGGTTATGCCTTCAATAGCTCTTGTCAAGGTCATAAGTTGTTCTTCAACGGATGAAGCGTTAGCCACCATCGCGTGCATTACCATAGTAGGTGATGGAGAATAGCTTTGATTTTCCCAAACATGAGATGCGAGTATGTTATGTGGGGTAGATCCCGTGCTTAAGACATCATTGCCGACAGAAAAGAAGGAATTTTTGGATGTAGATAGGCTCAATTGGGCAAGAACCCTCTCAACCATTTTAGCAATGTCTTCTTTTGCGAATTTCGCAGGAGATTTCACACCTTTTGGAGATAAACCCAAGACAATAGCAGATTAGGACGGCACTCGTGAGGCTTGTTGTCCTAGCAATTTGGATTGGTTCATTGTGATAGGTCCTATATTTCCTGCAGTAACATCAAGAATGTTTTCCACAACAATGCAGAATTTGGATCCATTATTTTTTGCGGATGCAGATGCAGATCCATATTTAAATGCAGATGAGGATACGGATGTAGATCCATATTTGGATGCAGATGCGGATACAAATGTAGATCCAGATTTGGATGCAGATGCAGATTTTGAGTTAATCTTCTTGGAAGCCATCTCAGTATTCTTGAACTTTGATTTTTGAAAAGAAAATATGAGAGGTAAGAATTGTCCCACTGGGCGTGCCAATTCGTAAGCGTCTAAAATTTCAATCCTAAAATACAGCAAACAAGAAAGGAAAATAGCAAGCAAACAACAGTAATTGTATTTGAATTTATGCGAAGGTTACAATATTTATAAAATCTTTAAGAAAAGATATGTAATCCCCTGATTCTTCTCTTCAATGATGTTCTTGATTTGATGGAATACTTGCGGCTCAACTTTTGGAGCGAAGACTTCTTTGTACTTACGGCTCAATGAAGACTTCTTTGTATGCGGAAGACTTGCAGATCACCACTGAAGAGCAAGGATTCTCTATGTATTTCTATTTGAATACAACATTGAGACTAAGCCCATACAAAACTTGAACATAAACAAAAAGACACAAAAGGGAACATAATGGGTTTTGTCCTCGAAACTATGAGGACTCATCAAGTCTTCATCTTCAAGCACCTTAGTAACCTATCCATGCATAGAACACCAATGTCTCCAAACCCTACACTTTAGTAAAAAGGGGAAGAAATGGGGTTAGCATAATTAAGTACTACTTATGGAAGCCATGGAAAAACACGCTAAAAAGGACATTTGTTTGAGAATCATGCATTTATGCCATTTTGGTAAAACGTCATGAAATACAAGTATAAGAGTCACAATACTAAATTATAACCAACATACTAGTCATTATTCACTTTAGAACACACTCCACATATAAACCATTTCCTTTACCTTTAACCCTTCACCTCAAATAACCCTTAGGCAACACTTTGTGCAATGTATGGATAGCATCCCATACCACCATCCATACCAAAACATCACCCTAAGGTCACCAAAGGTGAACTCACATGCAACCTTTCCAACTTTAACAATATCCATTCGTAAAGACATAAACATTATATAAGACATGATCATCACATAATGACCATTACCTAAGATAACTCTAAGTTGCACTTGTGCAATGTGCAAGTAGCATCCCATAATACTACTCACACTAAGTGATCCTTTGAAGTCACCCTAGACAAGGCACCACATACTCAACAAGAAAGTAATCATTATACAATCCAAGTATGCATCTTTACATTTAAGCATATACAAGTCAACATTCATTAACTTCATTACATTAAGAGTACCTTCGTTCAATAGACATAAGACCAACACCTTCATTGACATTATCACAAGAGCCCATTCATTCATTAACATTATAAGGAACACACCATGACCTCCCTCAAATGCCTACTTGTGCAATGCATATATGGCGTCCCATACCACCACCCATACTAAGTAGTACATCCTTAGGACACCATAGTTCATTAACATTATTGTGGGGGTAAGCCTTAACCGACATAGACCATGAGAGCTTGACATGGAATCCCAGTGTCACCCTCACCAGATAAGGGATTCCTACTTGCCTAAGGTAGGACCATCGTTTGTTTAGCCTTAAGTGAATCCACTAGCTAGACCTATGTGGGCACATAATTATGGGATATGGAGATTGATACTAGACAGCCGGCCTGGACTCACGGATGAGCATCCATCTCAAGAGATTGCTACCAAGTGCCCCGCCTCAACTCCCGGATGAGCACCCATCTCAAACCATATCCTCTCGGTGCTTAGCATTATTCCCCACAGAGTACATTACATTCTTTTCATTCATTTATTATGGGATAAGAGATTGTTACTAGATACTCTGCCTCAACTCATGGATGAGTATCCATCTCAAAGCCAACATTCATTCATTTATTGGAAAGCTCAAAGGAATATTGAGATTGTTACTAGACACTCCGCCTCAACTCACAGTTGAGCATCCATATCAAATCCCACATTCATTTATTAAGAAGGGATATAGAGATTGTTACTAGATACCCCGCCTCAACTTATGTGAGGGCATCCATCTCCAACCCCACATTCATTCATTAGAGTACAATTGAGAATAGCATTTCAATAGACTCAACATCCATTAACATTATCATAGAACTTCATTCATTAGTCATTCATGTGTGTGTGAGTATGTGAGAATAGCCTTTCACATTGTCACCATCATTCACAAGTGTTAATAGAGAGATAACATTCAATCCTAACATAATTAGCTTCTAAACATGACCATCTTTCATTCATTTAGATCACACACATGCTTTACATCACATTCATATATACAACATCATGATAATACTTCAATCCCTCACACTATGACTTCAAGTCCATGATCACAATGTGCAAAGTAAGTAAACACCTCCACCTTTCAAGTGGATCAACAATTCAAGCACAATTCTACTTTAACATGAAATTAGGTCACAATTTGCCCTTTCAAGGCCATGATCACAACTCCTCAATTCACCAACAATTCACTATAATTAGGCATAGATAATGATGCAATTCAACAATCTAAATCAATTTAGGCATAATCCATCAACATTCATTCATGATCATCAAACCCACCTCAAAAGACACAATTTAGAAATTGAGAGAATTCATGGGTTCATAGAGTATTTTCATCATAAATCATCAATTAACCATCAATACAATTATTATTTGTCATTAGAAACCTTTTGAAAACATTTAATGCAAGAACCCATGAGATTGAGTAAAACCTTGAATTTCCGTAACTTGAAACCACTTTGAGATTGGCTCCTTGAATGGAAAATTAAACAAGGATCGAGACCACCATACCTATTAGATGAGAATACACGAAATCCTCTTGAAAAAGTTTTGAAAACCTTGATGAAATTGACCTTGGAAACTTGAAGTCTTCAATGGAGTTCTTAGAGAGAAAGTAGTTTGAGAGGGAGGGGTTTTGATTTGGGATTTTGAAGAATGAAATCTAAATTGGTATTTTATTGGTTTAATACTCTAAAAATACCTAAAATAACCGTCCATACATTTATTGGAACTTAGGGTGAATTTACCAATTCACCCCCACCTTGGCCGAACCCACTAGACAAATTGCAGGTCTCATTCACGAGACCCCCATCCACGGACCGTGGATGGGACCACGCCCCGTATTGTGGGGTCGTGGTTTTGTTCTGCAAACTTGAAATGGTGGCCTTGACCTACGGAGCAAGACCACGAGCCGTAGATGAACCTACTGGCTGTGGATTGCATCCGTGGTTCAGAAGTTTCTGCCAACTTGTGTGAACTTAGGTAGCCTTGGGGGTTAAAGTTTAGAGTCCTCCCCAAGGGCCCTTGGTTGGTCTTTGGGGAGTCGTACCTTGAATTTTAACCCCTAGATACCTCAACCTAAGCTCAGGACAACACAAAACCACCTCAAACAAACGCACACACGTTAGGCTCTAGTTTCACTAGTCCGTTTTTAGGTCGTTACAGAATGTATAAAAAAAGGACAGCAGATACCCTTGTTTACATGTTAATGTCACATTCATGATATTGGCAGAGAGGAAGATGGAAAAGTCTTTGCTTAAAAATGAGTGATCCTTTACTCTTGTTTTATGGTTGTAGTCAGAATAGCCAGACATGATTGACGAGGAATGAGCACAACTCATGTTATTTATTTACTACTAATAGAATTGATCAACTAACTCTGCGTGTTTTTACTCTATCTTCTTTTATCACTCATGACCTCACAAATTCCGTTCAAATCCCATCCTTTTACCTTAACGGAACGCAAACTAGTATAATAAACACAAGAATCTTCCAACCAGACAAGAGGTTTCAATCAATTCACTGGATAGAAGATTTTGTTCAGCAACAATTAATCTAGTAATCTTGAACCAGTTATACTTATTTAAAATGATGATTCATCTCTATTTTCTAGCCTACAATATACCCCCTCTTTACCCCCAAAAGATTTGTGTTTCCAGCCTAGTATGTAGTATATATCACCATCTAAGCATGAAAAATCTATTACCTCAACCCAAATAAAGGGGTTCTTCACACAAAGGAAGATATTGTTGAATTCTATCAATGTACTCTATTAGAGTATTAGTTAAGGGAAAAAACGAGTATTGCTCGTAAGGACTAGAGACCTGCAACTTTCTTCCTACTAATCAGGCGTGATGATCCACCAGTTCCCAAACACTACCACTTGTATACACATAAGAGACGAACATATGTAGGTGAGAACTCTGAAATAACAGAACAAACATTATGGTACATTCAACATCTATCTCATGACAAACCAAGGCATGTAATCAAATAACAAATAAAGAATCAGTACGTATGGCTACAACCACCAAACATTTTTAGATTAAATACTCTTACCAGCTAATGACATATCAAATAATCATTTATAGATCAGTTTTTACCACTTGATGCGAGAATAGTGTAAGCTAAGTGAAGTAAGCAACTGATCTCACTTAAAATCCTATTGTAAATAAAACAAATACGACAAGTAAAAAATGATAAATGGTACAGATAGTACTAGTATTTACAATTACCTGTTAAATGTATAGTTATACAAATTCTGAATAAAATTGGAAGTGATTTTTCCCCTTTTTATATGGAGAATTATTAGAAAGCGGAAGCAAAATCGAGCCCATTACGCAGAGAGTAATAACAACAAAGAGAAACAATAACAAACGCAAGAAAATGCCTTATTGAGGAAAACATTCATACATTGCAACTAATAAATGTATTGTTGAAACAATTTTCTAATTCAAACAACCCTTGGAAGGTTCCTTGAGCAAAATTACAGTAGGAGACTTTACAGTACCTCAACCAAATTGAAACCCTAAAAAGGAAGAGACTTTACAGTACCTCAAGAAAGTTAAAACCCTAAAAAGGAGAAAAGTTTACCGTACCTCTTTCTGGAAACGATTTGTCCTTTTAGATTCTGGAAACGATTTATCATTGTGAAAAAATTCGTTGTGAGAAGGGTTTACAGTAGCTCTAATCCTTTTAGATTTTAGAGAGTTTTGGTTTTGTTTTTTTGTGACACTTTGACCAAGAAATGGTCAAATCCACTTTAAAATATAATTAAGTAAATTTGGGATCAAATTAACATTTTTAAACTTTCTAATCTTTTATAAAATACAAAAAAACACTTCATTTTTCAACTTTTATAATTCTATCCAAACCATTTAAAATAAAAAAGTAGAAGGAGATAGAACTTCTTCTTCTTCCTCCTTTTCCTCCTCGTACTCCTCCTCCTTCTCTTCCTGTTCTTCCCCTTCCTCCTCGTCCTCCTCGTCCTCTTCTTCCTCTTCTTCCTCTTCTTCCTCTTCTCCTTCTTCTTCTTCTTCTTCTTCTTCTTCTTCTTCTTCTTCCTCTTCCTCTTCTTCTGCTTCTTCCTCTTCCTCTTTCTCCTCTTCCTCCTCCTCTTTCTCCTTAGAAGATATGACTATCCACAAATATTCTCCCCATTATATTCCTCCTCAACTCCAGCCGTCACTCTCTCTTTCTGAACGGAATATCGTGTTCGACTTAAAATGGATAAGTTATTTATTTTGAAAGATTTTTTAATTATCAAACAATACATTCTTGATACTAAGTTTTTTTCTTGGGTTAATGAACAAGAAATCATTCTATAGATTTGAAAATTGAATAATGGTGTAATGATACCTATTATTTATTTATTTGGAAAGAAAATCAACTAACCTAAAAAAACCCTAATTTTGAGGAAATATATATGTATTGTTGTTGTTAAGTGAAAAGTCATTTTTTGTTGCTTTTGTTATTCTTTTTTTGACCATTTTGTTCATATGTTTTTAGAAATACAGTCTTGCTCAGTTGTCCAACATATATTTCATTTGCTGAAAGATGTGTCATATGTTGCAACATTTTAGTTATATGTTGGTACATATTCCAAAAGTGTTGGCATATGTTGGAACATGTCACCTATGTGTTAGGGCAACAAATGGTCATATGTAGTAACAAGTTACCCATCTGTGGCAACATAAGATTCATCTGTGTCAACATAAGGTACATCTGTGGTAACAAAATGTCCATATGTGTTAACATAAGTATATATTTTTATCCATTATTATTTTATAATAAATTGTAAACTCGCAAGATTTTTTTATTTACCTCATAGATTAAATGGCACAACAACCTTCATCTATAGCAACAACTCAATCTTTTATTGGTGTTGATTCCTCTTCTAACTCAAATGCTCTTTTTATCGATGCGAAGAATGTGAGGAACAACATGATTATTTTATTAGTCGTGTTAAAGAATTCACTAATATTTTTAAAGAAATGTGTTCGAGTTGCTTCCAAGCTTGTTGAGGCAAAGTGGAATAATGAAGCATTAGCCAGATAAGTTCCTCAATGAACCATGGGAATTTGAAAGTCAAATGGACCCATGGTAAAAAAATTAACCAATGCCGAGTTCGGGTCATATTCGCTTGCATTTATTGAGAATTTGATTACCAACACAAAAATTTAACCTCCCAACGCCAAATTGTGTGATAATACAATTGGTCGAATGCAAAGAAATTTGGCTACTAGATAGTGTCTAGGAGATTGGAGCCTTGACAATGTGTTTGTAATTAATGACAATGTTTAATTTTATCAATTATGTTATTTTATGTAATATTGAACCTCCAACTAATTTCCTTTAACTCTATCTATCCACTACATGGTCAAATGTTACTACATAAGGGTGATATGTTGCAACATATGCCTCATCTGTTGCAACATTTGATTCATATGTAGCAACACATGAGTCATTTGTAGAAACATTTAACTCATATGTAGCAACAAATAAATCATTTGTAGCAACATATGCCTCATATGTTGCAACATTTGACTCATATCTAGCAACACATGGGTCATCTGTTGTCGCGCCCCGAGACTAAATTCGAGATGCGGACACGGGACCTAGAAACACAAGTAATTCCAAGCTAATCATATTGGTATGATCATAAGTATACTAAAGATAATAAACTGATGCGAAAGCTATAATCATAAATAAATTTGAAATGATGGGGAATACCCAATACTATAACTGAGATATATGAAAACTGATGAGTTTAATACAGGGAAGATATTAACTCAATACTAAGCTGAATGTATCTCTGAAAATAGCCTTTAACTGACTAGAAATGCTGAGACATGCCCCAGCTAAGTCTAGCAAAACTTTAACTAAAGGACTAAAATATTGAAAAGAAACTCATGACTATTGTCCTCGGAGAATGATGACTCACCACTGATTCTGCTAAACTAGAGATCGGGAACCGACCTAAGCGTGATCTGGATGCTGAGAAACTGAACCTACATCATGGGAAGATGTACTGCATGTATTCGTCAATATTTGAAAGGTACTGAGCATGCAAGATAGAGTAAAACTGAAATTACATATAACTGAACAAAACAATAAAGCAATGAAATAATCTGAACATGTTATAGATACTGAATGCTGAGATAACTGAATGTAGTGAACAATTGATAACATGCTGAAACTGAATACTGGATATACTGATACATGGTCAATGCAATAGAATCTAACTGAACTGTGGGAGCTACTAATAAGCGATAATAAAACTACATGAGCTAAATGTGGAGTCCGATGTATACTCCCCATCGAGAGGACCCAATATACCCTGCTAGAGGTATAGAGGCATGCTGGCGTGATCACTGAAATGATGCCCACAGAGGGGACTTACAACCTACGTGGCTAGTAGTTCTGGGACTATTTGAGTACGCTGAACCCTAGTCCAACTCGATATTAAGATACTCCCAATGGATTAAGTAATTAACACATTATGACTAAATTTTTGTAAGTTATTGGATAGCTCGAACTGAACATGCAAACTAAGAATGCAACAATTAAACTGATATTGATGCATTAATAACTGATACATGTATAACTCAATAACTGAAATATCCGACCTAGCATGTATAATTCAATAACTAAAGAAATGCATAGCTAGGTTTCTGGAATTCATGCAATAAACTGAATATTAACATACTAATCTGATTTGGATAATTCTAATAGCTAAGAACCCAAAAATTCTAACATTCAAGAAACTCTAGATCTAGTCATAATAAGGTAATCAAGAAACTGACTGAAAACTAAGGACCTAATGGGTGAAAGGAACCCACTAGTGAAATCCCACATACCTGGTAACGAATTCCACGGAGAAATCCTTAGATTTCAAGGTTGGAATTGATGGAACCTTGCTGCGTTCTTGAACTAGGGTTCTTGACTTTTCTTCTCCTTTTACACTATAATTTTCTATGTTTTCATTAATGACTTGACTTAGGTAAGTTCTAGTTATGTTTCTAGGCTTAAACTGACTAAACCATCATGATTTAGGGTCTAAACGACGTATCTTAGGGGTCCAACAAAATAGGAAAAGACCAAAAGACCCCTGACTTAACTAATGTCGGAGTGATCGATGGACGGGACCTATGAGTCATGGATCGAACGACGGTCCGTGCTGGTCGGCCGTCATTTGCGTCTTAGGCTGGGTAAAGGGGGCCTTGATCCACGGACACAAACCACGGACCGTGGTCTGACCTACGAACCGTGGGTCTGTCCGTGGGTCGAGACTTAACCAATTTTCTGAGCTGGGTTGGGGAGGGGTTGCAGTGGTGAACCACGGACCACCAGCACGGGCCGTGGTCTGACCTACGGTCCGTGGATGGCAACCGTGGGTTGCACCTATAACTTCTCAAAATCTGCATTTGGTCTATCTAGGATACGGGGTGTTACATTATTTCCCCCTTGAGAACATTCGTCCTCGAATGAAGACTAAACTAGCTGAAATAGAGGGAAAGGGCTGCAATTCCTACCACTAAACACTGAGAACTGAATTTCTGATTGAACTGAGTTCCAAGAACATGCAAATACGCTGAAAATGCAAGTACAAACTGAAGGGACATGATTCTAAGACTGAATTTACGCATGAATAACTGAAAAACTGAAGAGGAACTATTACCTCAAGCTGGAGTGGAATCGGAAGGAAAGAGGTGAGGTTACTTGGCTTTCATGGCCGCTTCTACTTCCCAAGTAGCTCCCTCTACTGACTGACTCCTCCACCAAACCTTGAATGAAGCAACTTCTTTGTTTCTCAACCTTCTAACTTGACGATCAAGAATCTCAACTTGTACATCCTCATAAGAAAGGCTATCTTTTACAGCCACAGTCTCTAATGGGACTACGGATGCTGGATCACCCACACACTTCTTCAAAAGTGAAATGTGAAAGACTGGATGCACTGATGCTAAATCTGCTGGCAACTCTAACTCATAAGCCACTTTCCCAATCCTTTTCAGGATTCGGTAAAGGCCTACATATCTGGGACTGAGCTTCCCTTTCTTGCCAAATCTTATCACCTCCTTCATAGGTGATACTTTCAGGAAAACCCAATCATCAAGTTGGAACTCTAGTTCCTTTCTTCTCACATCTGCATAAGACTTCTGGCGACTCTGGGCAGTCTTAAGTCTATCTCTAATGAGTTGCACTTTCTCCATAGCATCATGGACTGAATCTGGTCCTATCAAAGCTGCTTCACCTACTTCAAACCAACCAACTGGAGATCTACATCTACGCCCATACAATGCCTCATAAGGGTCCATTTGAATGCTGGAATGGTAACTATTGTTGTAGGTGAACTCAATAAGAGGAAGGTGATCATCCCAACTACCCTTGAAGTCGATCACACAAGCTCTCATCATGTCCTCTAAGGTCTGAATGGTATGCTCTGCCTGACCATCCGTTTGTGGATTAAATGCTGTGCTAAGGTTAACCTGAGTACCAAGACCCTTCTGAAATGACTTCCAGAAATGAGAGGTAAACTGAGGACCTCTATCTGAGATGATAGACAAAGGAACCCCATGCAACCTCAAAATCTCATTAATGTAAAGCTTGGCATAATCCTCCACCGAATCTATAGTCTTGATCGCCAAAAAGTGAGAAGACGTAGTAACCCTATCAATAATCACCCAAATGGAGTTGTGTTGTCTGCGAGTACGAGGTAAACCTGTGATGAAGTCCGTGTTGATCACTTCCCACTTCCAAGTAGGAATGTCAATCTCTTGAGTCATGCCTCTTAGTTTCTGATGTTCTACCTTGAATTGCTGGCAATTGGGGCACTTAGCCACAAAATCTGCTATATCTCTTTTCATACCATTCCGCCAATAGACTTCTCACAGATCGAGGTACATCTTAGTGGCACCTGGATGAATAAAATATCTGGAGTTATGGGCCTCTGCAAGAATATGCTGTCTCAACTCTCCCATATTAGGAACACATAATCGACCCTAGTAGCGAAACACACCATATTCCCCTTGGGAGAAAACCTCTACTCTCCGTTGGTGGACTTCACCCTTGAGTTCAAGTAAGATTGGATCACTATCTTGTTTTTCCTTAACCTCTACTACCAAATAAGATTCTACCCCATTTTAAACCGTTACACCACCATCTGATATGCTCATAAGATGAACTCCTAGGCGAGCAAGTCTGTGAGCATCCTTTGCTAGCTCTGTTCTTTCTTCCTCAACATGTGCTACACTACCCATGGATAATATGCTAAGAGCATCTGTTACTACATTCACCTTACTCGGATGGTAAAGCACGCTCATATCATGATCTTTGAGGAACTCAAGCCACCTTCTCTGGCGAAGATTCAACTATTTCTGGGTGAGTACATACTGGAGGCTCTTATGATTTGTGAACACATCTACATGAACACTATACAAGTAGTGTCTCCAAATCTTGAGTGCAAACACCACTGCTGCAAGCTCAAGGTCATGAGTCCGATAATTCTTCTCATGTACCTTAAGCTGTCTAGAAGCATAAGCTATAACCTTACCTTGCTGCATCAACACACAACCTAGGCCGACTCTGGATGCATCACAGTAGATCACATAATCATCTGAACCCTCTGGTAGAGTCAAGACAAGAGCTGTAGTCAACCTAGTTTTCAATTCTGCGAAGCTGTTCTCACAATCATCTGACCATCAAAACTTGACCATCTTTTTAGCCAACCTAGTCAATGGTGAGGCTATGGATGAAAATCCTTCCACGAATCATCTGTAATAGCCCGCTAGACCCAAGAAACTTCTGATATCTGTAGCAGAGGTAGGTCTGGGCCATTGTTTCACTGCTTCTATCTTCTGGGAATCTACTTGAATTCCTTCACTAGACATAATATGCCCACGGAAGGCAACTGATTGTAACCAAAATTCGCACTTGTTAAATTTTGCAAATAACTGGTGATCTTTGAGAGTTTGCAGAACAACTCTCAAATGACTCACATGTTTTTCCTCATTCCTAGAGTAAATGAGGATATCATCAAGAAAGACGATAACGAACAAGTCCAAGTACTGCTTGAACACTCTGTTCATCAAATCCATGAAAGCTGCATGAGCATTGGTTAGTCCAAATGACATAACTA
>JAJOOS010001865.1:0-46334 GCA_029582725.1 Solanum chiquidenum
GAATATATGTGGTTGGATTGATGAAGACTATATGTAAGTTCACCTTTGGTAACCTTAAGGTGATACATTGCACCAAGTATTCCCTAAGGGTTGCTTGAGGAAAGGAGTTAAGATAAAGATGAAGGTAATGTATTGTATGCATTGAATGTGCCTAAAATGTTATAAGTGGCCTTATGTGCTATTATGAATGGTTTCCATGTGTATGATGATGTATGTTGTTTATATTGTGCCTAATGTGTTAAAAGTTCATGAGGTTTCTCTAAAAAGGCATGATGCATGGGTTCCAACTAAATGTCCTTTTAAAAGCATGTTTTTGCATGGTTATCATACCTAGTGCATTCTTGTACTAACACTATTCATCTTCATCTTTTTGCACCAAGTGTAGGTGAGGGTGGCTAAAGGACTTTCATAGAAGTGATGATCTTGGTTTACTATTCCCAAGTCCGGGTGTGTCCTTAAAGATTCAAGGACCTTTATGTTAAAGAGTTTCCTTAAGTTCATTGTACTAGATAGTAGTTGTTTTTGTATTGTAAGGGCCGTGTCCTTCTTGTGTTGTAGTCGTGTTTTAAGATGGCTACTTCGAGACATAGTATTCCGATTTTGTATTAAAGGTTTAAATGATGTGACTTTTTAAGTCTTGTGTTATTTATACAAAGTTTTAAATTTTCCGCTATTTTTCTATGATAATGCTATGATGAATGCTAAGGGCTTGTATAAGACCTCCGAGAGGTCGAATACGCCGGTAACGACTAGGGGGTGCTCTCGGGTCGTTACAGCACTGGATCAGGACCACGATCAACACCACAGGTCGTCATGTTGACCACAACCCGTATAGGTGCCCGTGGTCTGAACTTGGCCCCCATGACTTTGCAACTTCCCTTAGCATCTTCACTGGTTTCACACCACGATCACCATCACGGGCCATCATGTTGACCACGGCCCGTAGAACCTTCTGTGGTTTTCACTTGGTTGTTCATGCCCTCTATCTTCTCAAGGCCCAAACACTACTTCAACCTCACGGGCTCAACCACGGATCGTTATGAAGGTTACGGTCCGTGAAGTTGGTCGTGAACTTTACTTAATCATCCTCATTTTATGCTTCTTTTTCCAGTTTTCTACACAAACCAGATTCTGCCTACACATTCAACAAACATATCAAAGCATACAAACTACACTTAATTCTAGTATTAGTTCCAAGTTTTCAAGCATCAAACGTGCCAAGATTTCGTGGCACATCACTTAGATGGTGTGCAGAAGTTTTTGAATTACTCCTTTCAAAGAACAGGAGAAGAAAATGAAATACGATGTCCATGTGTCAAATATTTCAATACAATTTTAGGAACTTGTAAAATAGTTGAGACACATTTGATAGTGTATGGAATATTTTGAAACTATACTTTTTGGTATCATCATGGAGAACATTTGGGTGAGCCATTGTCAGAATCAAATTCGGAATCTAATGATGAAGATGGTAATGTTGTAGAAGAATGTGAGAGTGAGGATGAAGTAGAAGAATTGTTGAGAGATTTATATCATAATCTTAATGGAGGAAGTACACACACAGATTGTGATGATTTACTGGAGGAGGAACCAAATGTTTAAGCAAAAATAATTTACAGCCTCTTGAAGGATTTCGAGAAGCCACTGTATCAAAATTCAAAAGCTTCAAAGCTTTCCTCTTTGATCAAATTGCTTCATATCAAAAGTATGGGTCATTGACTAATGCGTCATTTACAATGTTATTGAAATTTTTGAAAGAGGAGTTGTTGCCTGATGGCACTAATTTGCCAAACTCATATTATAAGGCAAAGAAGATAATTAAAGAATTTGGGCTTTCTTATGAAAATATTGATGCTTGTAATAATGATTGCATGTTATATTGAAAGGAGGATAGCTTACTCAAATATTGCAAAGTTTGTGGTGCGTCCAGATGGAAAATAAATACATATAGTGGGGAAACAAGTAATAAGAAAGGTAAAAAGATAACTTCAAAGAGCTTACTCTATTTTCCCTTAAAGCCTAGACTTCAGAGGTTCTTTATGTCTACAAATACATCTACTCTAATGACATGGCATAAGGATGAAAGAGTTGATGAAGGAATAATGAGGCACCCAGTTGATTCAATGGCATGGAAGTTATTTGATGAACTTCATCCTTCATTTGCACTTGACCCTCGTAATGTTCGACTTGGACTTGCTAGTGATGGAATCCAACCATTTTGGAATTCAAAAACCTCACATAGCATTTGGCCTGTGGTTCTTATTCCTTATAATTTACCACCTTGGTTGTGTATGAAACAAGAAAATTTCATTTTGTCAATGATTATTCCTGGTCCAAATGGTCCCGGAGATGCAATAGATATATATCTTCAGCCATGAATAGAGGAATTGAAGGAGTTGTGGGAAGTTGCATTGAGACTTATGATGCATCAACTAGACAGAATTTTAAGTTAAATGCTTCTTTGTTATGGACCATCAATGACTTTTCAGCATATGGAAACTTATCTGGATGGAGTACAAAATGTAAATTAACATGTTCATGTTGCAATAAAGATACTTATTCAATTCGATTGGCTAATTGTGAGAAGCAGTGTTTTATGGGTCATCGGTGTTACCTTCCTCTTAGTCATAAATGAAGGAAGGAGACGAAGACATTTGATAGAAACAAAGAGGAAAGGCCCGCACCAAAAATACGTTCTGGTATTGAGATACTTGATCAAGTGCAAGATCTTGAAAGGCTTCAGTTATCAAATGATCCAAAGAAAAGAAAGAATATTTCACTTGAAAAATGGCAAGATAATTGATACAAGAAAAGTATCTTTTTTGAACTTCCATATTGGAAGTGTCTCTTGTTGCGACACAATTTGGATGCTATGCATATTGAAAAGAATATGTGTGATAATATTATGGGTACATTAATGAATGTCAAAAAAAAGACCAAGGACACAATTAAAACATGGTTAGACTTGCAAGAAATGAACATTAGGTCGAAATTGCATCCAATTAAAAATGGGGAGAAAATTGAAGTTCCAACTGCATGCTACACATTGTCTCCTGAAGATAAGCACAAATTATGCCTTTTCTTAAAAAATCTAAAGGTTCCTGATGGATTTTAATCTAATATTTCTCAATGTGTGAACCTAAAAGATCACAAGATATCTGAATTGAAAAGTCATGATTGTCATGTTCTTCTTCAACATTTACTCCCTCTTGAACTTCGTGGTATGTTGTCTAAAGAAGTGTGAGAACCACTTATTGAGTTATCAATAATTTTTTGTGTTCTTGGATCAAAGGAGTTGAAAATTGATAACTTGAATCATATTGAAGCTCAAATTCCCATAACACTTTGCAAGTTAGAAAAGGTCTTCCCTCCTTCATTTTTTGATGTCATGGTGCACTTACCTATTCATTTAGCTAGTGAAGCTAAGATTGCTGGACCGATTCATTATCGGTAGATGTATCCTATGGAATGATGGTTGTATTTTTTAAAATCTCTCATTGGTAATAGGGCATGCCCTGAAGGTTCTATTGCAGAAGGCTATATTGCAATTGAATGCATGACCTTATGTTCGAGGTATCTTCATAGAATTGACACAAAGTTCAATCAACCTGAATGAAATGTTGATGGTGGTTTAAAAAAATGTAGTGCAGGCTTATCTATATTTTTTCCACCCGGAAAACCTCTAGGAGTTAGAACTACATGTGAGCTTGAAGAAGATGAATTAGAACAAGCACATATACATACTGAGGAATTGTGATGAAGTCTTACCATTTCTCGAGTATGTAGAGTTCTTTCATATCATCTTATTATTATCATTTCCTTTAGGAAAATTTCATTTCTATATGAGATTTATGGTTCACTTCAATTTTGTAGAGAGTTTGCACAAACTCATGAGAATGCTCGACACTTGTCTGATGTAGAATGGAACCGACAATTTATTGAATGGCCTAAAGATAGGCTGAGTAATACATAAACATAAAATTTAATATTTAAATATGTTAATACTAATTCTAAAATAATTAATGTAATATTGCTAATAGGTCACACAATTGCACAAAGGAGATGATAGTCATATGATGGAAGATCTCCTGTTACTTTCACGCGGTCCTACCCAATATTTGAGGCGTTCTAATGGTTATGTTGTTAATGGATATAGATTTTATGTAGAAGACTATGATAAAAAGTTAAGGACTCAAAATTGTGGCGTTGTTGTATTGGGTGAGAATGATAAAGATACTGAGAACCTTGATTACTAGGGTGTATTAACAGATGTGATTGAGTTGCAATTTGTCATGGATATAAGAGTGGTTTTATTTCAATGTAATTGGTTTGATGTGTATGATGAAATAAAAGGAGTTAAAAAGGATGAGTATGATTTTGTGAGTGTTAATCCGGGCAGATTTTTTAAAATAAATGAGCCCTTTGTTTTAGCGAACCAAGCATCCCAAGTGTTCTATGATAATGATATGTACAACAAAGGTTTGCAAGTCGTGATGAAGACTCAACCTCGTGATTCCTTCGAGATTATAGAACAAATGAATGATGATGTTGTATAGTTAGGAAGTCCTTCACAAAATAAATGAAAAAGAACTAATGAGGTAAAGTATCTTTTTTTATGAAGTGATATATTTATTGTTACACATTATGAAAGCATGATTTATTTTGTAACTACACTATCAGACATTATTTCTTATTATTTTTTACTTTTGGACTTTTTTGCAGGTTCAAGATGAAACTAGTCAAGACTGAAAATGAGGATAGTTCAACTATGAAAAGTACTTTGAGATATACATTTGTTGCACCTGGTTCTATTGGAAAGGGACGAGGACGAGGGGTTGGACTTAAATCGTTGGGTAAGAAAGGAAATATACCAGCTAAGAAGTTATTTTCTCAATCTAATGATCTTGTTAACCACTACATCCAAGAAATTGAAACAAGTAAGATATTTTTTTTTTTGTTAAACAAAAAGTTATATTCAACTAGTAATCGTTATGTACAACCTAGCGATTACACTCTATTTTTTTCTGTTTCACAATCTCCTCTACTCAACGAGTTCTTGTCATTGTTCTTCAGCTTCTCATGCTTCAAAATATTATGTTAAGTACTGATAATATTATTTATTTTCTCTACTTCTATAAGGAAGACTCGAGGACTAGGACAGAAAAGTTATACAATGTCTAGTAGTCAAGGAATGGAAACAATGCGTCAGAACTCCCTGGATCTTGAGAAAGAGAACATGAAAATTAATATTCCATCTCCTGCATGTACTAATCAAGTTAAGAAATACACCAAAGAAGTTGAAACAACTAAGTTTGTTTTCAATTCTGTTGTGTTTTTTTAGAACTATTGTATTTTGAGGAACTGTTATGTTACATTTTATCGGATCTAGGTGCTACAGGAAAGGGAATAGAGCAAAGATCTGAGTCTACAATGTCTTCTAAAAGCACAAGAATGAATACTATCAAGTCTTCTAGTCAAGAAATACAAAAAATGGAAAGAATTCCCTTGGTTAGTGAGAAAGATGATATGCAAATCAATATTTCATTGCCTCCATCTACTGATCAAGTTATGAAACACAACGAAACAACTGAAAAAGGTATGATATTCTTAATACATATGTTATGTTATTAGTTTGTAGAACTGAATTTGATCGCTAGTCTTTACCAAATTATGAAAATGTAGGTTCACCTAATCCTCAAAAGGTAAGAAGAGTTCGAGGGAGCAACATGTGCAAAGAAGTTGTTGCACTCGAAATTGGACAAACTCTGAAAGTAACCTTTTACAATAATTGAACGGTTGGAACAAATAGAAAATTATTTTTAAGGCATTTGGGAAAAATTGATCGTGATCGTAATATATGTCTATTGGGAGTATCATCTTGGAATGATATTAAACAAGAAAAGTTGAATCATATGTCGGCAGCCATTGAGGTAACAAATGTCACCTGATTCAACTTCTTTATTGTTATTTGATACATCTGATTATTCTTGTTCATATAACAGTCATTGAGGTAACAAACTTATATGTGATTCAAATATAGAGTTGTTTGTCGAATAATTTTTACATTTCACATGTGCTACTGCATTCAAATGTATGTGAATCACTGGATATTTTTCTCTAAGAGATCAAAAATAAAAAATTGATGTAGAAGATGCAAAGCTCTTTTTCGACTGGAACATCTGCTAGTGGAATTATTATTAGCTACTGGAATAAGTAAATGTGCAACTGGAATTCTTTTTCTAATGGAATATTTGCTTATTCTACTAGAACAAAGCTCTTTTTCATTTTGAGATCCTTTCTTGATACTTTTTCCTTATTAATAACTCAACTCCTGGTTTGATTATTGTAGCATAAATTTGAGAATGTTGACATGAATGATCATCGTGATCATATCTTGGGATGGATGAATGAGTTATGGAACAAATGGAGAGGACACTTGCATGCAAAATATGTGAAGGATAAGCCTATTCAATAGTCTTTTAGGAATATTCCAAGGGGAGTAGACAAAAAAAAATGGGAATGGTTAGTAAAGGAACATTTTGCTTCTGAAAGTTTCCAAGTATGCCTAATTATTTAATAGTATATTTTTTACTCTTTTCTACTACTTGATTTACCTCATTAGCACCAAATATACCCAGTTGTTGATCCATGTTGCTGAAATAGTAATTGTGCTTTGAATTGTTGCATCACCCGTTTGGTATAGACTGCTCCACGTGTACCTCAATCTCTCTTTGTTGAATTGCTTCTTAGTGATATGCAAAATAGAGGTAGTAATGTTAGAAGTAGTTCTTTAAATTGAGGGTCGAAGTCCATAAAATGTGTTATTACTCTTGAACTTCCAATTCAGTAGTAATGATAGTATTGTTGCAGCAGTTCTGATGGATTTCTAGGTGGATTTCCAGTAATAGATTGCAGCAGTACCTCAATCTTGCATTTGTTTCTTTTGGAAAATCTTCTAGTTTCTTTCTTTCCAAACAAAGTAAATTCTACTAACTAAGATAATTTTATATTCAGGTAAGAAGCAGTAGAAATGCAGCAAATAGAGCTAAGTTGACGATGCTTCATCATATTGGTAGCAAGCCTATTCGAGAGCTTATTTATTTTATTGATTTGCATTAAGTCACTTTCTAGTTATACTAATTCTGGCAAAAAATAATGGTAGCTAATACTTTCTAGCTAAAAGATAGAAACTAAATTTGGCTGAATCCATCCTCATCTCTACAAGTTTTCTTGTTCTGATTGTCTTAGAATTTAAACTCAATCGAGCAGAAGTATTTGTAGTGTCCTTAGAAAGTAAAAATTGATGTCATGTTGGCTGGGTTGTTCAAGGTTGTTCTGAATGCATGTATAATTAAGAAGTCATGAGAAACTATGGAATGGGGTTAGTGCATTCCCTATAACCTTTTTCCCTAACAATATGCTGCTTCGAGTCGATATTGGATTGCACAAGCATTAACCATTAGGAAAACATTGTAGAATCATGTCATGTACTTTGTTTTTTTATTTGTGCACCCACAAATTAATCAAAGTGGATCTGATATGTGTGTTATTGTTGATGATACCACAACTACTTGCGAAAAACTGCCAGACTTCCTTTGCCATGTCTCCTTCTCTAATAATGTGTTCAATGTTTTCATTTTTGTGCACTCTGCAACAATGGCATCTAAACGAGCTATGTATTTTGAACCTTCAAAGTTTATCATCAGTAGGTAACTATTTGATAACATTCGTAAAATAAAAAAGAAACTTTAGAAGAGAGTTTAGGATGTTAGCTGTTCATAGAAGTTAAAGAAATCGTTTTAAATTTCATTAGGCTTCTCCAAGATGATTTACATGTAAATTTGCCCGTGTCGTCAAGGGTCCAAACTGAGACGTCTTTGTGTGCATCATGAATTTTGATTCCTTGAATGTGCTCGGCAATGTGAAAAGGAATTATAGCCATCAGTTTTGGCATATTCCATATTTCATTTTCAATGTAGACCGAGACTTTGATATCCTTAGAGCTTTGCTGAGGATTAAGGAGGTTATAGAGGGGGCCTTTTCCCGTCCAGTTATCCCTCCAGAAAAAGCAATTTCCCTTAGCAATTTTCCAGAGTATGTGATGATCATAATATTTTTTAACCTTCATCATCCTTTTCCACATATGTGATTGTCCAGATCTCCATTTATTTCCAACTGGATGAGTGATAGTACAATACTTAGCCTCTAAGAACTGGTTAAGTAGAGAGGTTCTTGTTCGAAAATTCCACAAGACCTTAGCTAGTAGAATAACAGTAGTTTTAGGCAACTCTACCACTAAAAAAAAGTGGTACTGCAGGGTATAGTCTCAACGTCTCGTTTATAACACATTGAAAATAAGGAAGTTTGGTGAAATCAGATTCTCAAGGTCATCGATGTGGTCTCTGTTCTCGCAATAAACAAAACTCTATACAGAATTCAGGTTCTGATATAGAGTACCCTTTTTCTTATTGTTTCTATCATAACTATAAACAAACCAGTGTGCCTTTCTTCTCCCTGTTCTGCACTGCTACATTTTTTTTTCTTTTCTGAATAAGGAAATATATTACTTTATCAAAAAGTTTCTACAGACATTTGTGGCACTGCCACTTAACTAACATGAACAATATTTACATCTATTACAGGAGCACTAGAAGAAGTACTTCCATGTATATACAAAGATGCAACAGTCTGCACTGCTGCATTCTTGGACTGCCTCTTTATTTATTAAATTGTCTATGCACAAATAGTATTTGGATTCTTGATAAATGCATCTCAATGTTTTTCTGATCATTTTTTCTTATGTTCTGCAACTTTTGTTGATGTTTCTAGATAACAATTGTTGCAATTTGAACTGCCTTTGGGGTGAGTGATCGACCTAATTCTAGTATGAAATTTACATGTATACAATAGTTATTTATCATTTTTATAAATTTTGAACGAAAATATTTTGAAGATTGAAGTTTCAAGTCAAGATACAAGTTTGGAAGTAACGCACAAGCTTGTTATTAATTTTCTACGAATGTTATGCAAAACTCAATAGTATAGTCTAAATCGGTTGTAAGATTGTTTTTTGAAGAAAATATTGCAAAAAACATCATGGGATGTTAACCAATTTATTATAATTAATCGCAATCTTTATCCCTATCTTCTTCGTTTTGTCTTTCTATATCGTTTTTTAATTGAGAGTTTTAGTAGAGATTTAGTGTTTGTTAAAGAGCTTTATTTATTGTGATATCAATTTAACTAGGACCATTGATGTTCAAACTAGGGCCAGAAATGTTGCTCGTCTCTAAAGGACAATTTAAGACCAGAAATGTCTCATCTCTAAGGAATAATCTAGGACCTGAAATATTCTCGTCTTAAAAATTAATAAAGGACCAGATCATTCTTATCTCTAAACATTATCTAGGACAAGATAATTCTCATCTCTAAAACTAATCAATGACCAGGTCATTATCGTCTCTAAAACTAATCAATGACGAGGTTATTATCGTCTCTAAATTAAACTAATCAAGCACCAGAATGTTCTCATCTCTAATGATTTCAAGGACCAGGTTGTTGATGGTCGCTAAAGAGATTTAACGACCCGAAAATACGACTTTCCCAAAATATATATGGTCTATTTGAGACCAGATATGTACTCTCAAAGGATTTCACAACAAGATAATTCCTCGTCTCCAATGTCATGTAACGACCAGCCTTTTCTCTTCGTCGCTAAAGACCAATTGCGACTAAGGCGGTTGCGACGAGTGGCAACCAACCTTTTCTGGTCTCTACTTCTTATTTGGGACCAGATATAGACTTTTAGAGACTAGATTTCCCTTCTTTAGAGACTGTTTTTCTTGTAGTGTAAACCCTAAACCCCTAAATCCTAAACCTAAAACCCTAAGAAACCCTAAACCCTAAACCTTAAGAAACCCTATATCCTATAAACCCTAAAATAAACACTAAAACCCATTCAAAATTCCTACAAAACCCTAAGCGCTAAACCCTAAATCCTAAAATTCTGTAAACCTTAAACCTAAAAAAACACAAAAAAACCCTTAAACCCTAGACCCTAAACCCTAAGACATACTTAACCCTTAAAAAACCCTAAACCTAACAAACTCTAAGCTTTAAACCCTATAAAGGCCTAAATCGTATATGCTAAACCCTAAAAAACACGAAAGAACCCTAAACATATAAAACCCTAAAAAACCTTAACCCAAAAAAACCAAAGCCCTAAACCCTAAATGTCTAGGTAAAACCGTTAACTAAAACTCTAAACCTAAAAAAACCCCAAGCCCTAAACACTAAACCCTAACCTAAAATCCTAAATCCGAAACCTAAAACCCTAAGAAACCCTAAACACTAAAACTTAAGAAAACCTAAATGATCTAAACCCTAAAATAAACCCTAAAACCCATTTAAAACCCCTACAAACCATAAGCTCTAAACCCTAAATCCTAAAATTTCGTAAACCCTAAACCTAAAAAATACGAAAAACCCTAAGAAAGACTTGACCCGAAGAAACACTTAACCCTTAAAAAACCTAAAAAAACTATAAGCTTTAAAGCCTCTAAAGCTTTAGATCATATATGCTAAACCCTAAAAAACACAAAGAATCCTCAACCCTAAAAAACCTTAACCAAAAAAATCCAAAGCCCTAAACCCTAAAAAAATATGTAAAATCCCTAACCCAAAACCCTAAAACTAAAAAAGATCCTAAGCCCTAAACCCTAAACCCTAACCAAAAAGCCTAAATCCGAAACATAAAACCCTAAGAAATCCTAAACCCTAAACTTTAAGAAAATCTAAATTCTATAAACCCTAAAATAAACCCTAAAACCCATTTAAAACTCCTACAAACAAAAATATTTAAAGCCTAAATCATAATATTTTGTAAACCCTAAACGTAAAAAATACGAAAAACCCTAAACCCTAAGAAACTCTAACAAATACTTAACCCTTAAAAACCCGAAAACCCCCTAAACCTAAAGAGCTCTAAGCTCTAAACCCTATAAAACACCAAAAAAAACCTAAGCCCTATACCCTAAACCTTAATCCTATAAAACCCTAAAAAACCTTAACCTAAAAAACCTAAAGCCCAAAACCCTAAAAACCAAGATAAAACCCATAACCTAAAACATTAGACCTAAAAAACCCTAAGCCCTAAACCTTAAACTCTAAACCCTAAACCCTAACCTAAAACCCTAAATCCTAAACCTAAAACCCTAAGAAATACTAAACTCTAAACCTTAAGAAATCCTAAATCCTATAAACCCTAAAAAAAAAACCCTAAAAATCATTTAAAACTTCTACAAAACCCTAAGCGCTAAACCCTATAACCTAAAAATCTGTAAACCTTAAAAGACACACAAAAAAACCTAAACCCTAAAAAACCCTAAGAAACACTTAACCCTTAAACCCCCAAAAAACCCTAAACATAAAAAACTCTAAGCTCTAAACCCTATAAAGCCCTAAATCGTTAAGCTAAAACCCCAAGTCTTAAAAAACCCTAAACCCTAAACCCTAACCTAAAACCCTAAATCCTAAACCTAAAACGCTAAGAAACCCTAAACTCTAAACCTTAAGAAACCCTAAATCCTATAAACCCTAAAATACACCCTAAAAATAGTTCAAAACTCCTGCAAAACCCTAAGCGCTAAACCCTATATCCTAAAAATTTGTAAACCCTAAACCTAAAAAAAAACACAAAAAAAAAACTAAAGCCCTAAACCCTAAACCCTAAAAAAAACCTAAGAAATACTTATCCATTAAAAAACCCTAAACCTGAAAAAACTCTAAACCCTACAAAGCTATAAATCGTATATGCTAAACCCTAAAAAACACAAAAGAACCCTAAATCTATAAAACCCTAAAAGAATCTTAACCTAAAAAACCGAAAGCCCTAAATACTAAAAACCTAGGTAAAACCCTTAACCTAAAATACTAAATTTAAAAAAAACCTAAGCCCTAAACCCTAAACCGTAACCTAAAACCCTAAATCCAAAACCTAAAACCCTAAGAAACCCTAAACACTAAACCTTAAGAAAACCTAAATGCTATAAACCCTAAAATAAACCCTACAACCCATTTAAAACCCCTACAAACCATAAGCTCTAAACCCTAAATCCTAAAATTTCGTAAAACTATACCAAAAAAACATGAAAAACCCTAAGCCCAAAACCCTAAATGCTAAAAAACCCTAAGAAATACTTAACCCTAAAAAACTCAAAAACCCTTAAACCTAAAAACTTTACGCTCTACATCCTATAATGCCCTAAATCGTATATGCTAAACCTTAAAAAACACAAAACAAAACCTAAGCCCTAAACCCTAAACCTATAAAACATTAAAAAAACCTTAACCTAAAAAACCTAAAGCCCCAAACCCTAAAAACCAAGATATAACCCATAACCTAAAATCATAAACCTAAAAAAAACCTAAGCCCTAAACCCTATACCCTAACCTAAAACCCTAAATCCTAAACCTAAAACCCTATGAAACCCTAAACCCTAAACCTTAAGAAACCCAAAATCCTATAAACCCTAATATAAACCCTAAAAACCATTTACAACACCTAAATAAATCTAAGCTCTAAACCGAAAAAAATTCGTAAACCCTAAGTCCAAAAAGGACAAAAAATCCTAAACCCAAAAATTCCTAAGAAACACTTAAACATTAAAACCCCAAAAAAACCCTAAACCTAAAAAACTCTGAGCTCTAAACCCTATAAATCCCTAAATCGAATATGCTAAACCCTAAAAAACACAAAAGAACCCTAATCCCTAAACCCTAAACCTATAAAAATATAAAAACCCTTAACCTAAAAAATTAGGTAAAACCCTTAACCTAAAACCTTAAACCTAAAAAAAACCTAAGCCCTAAACCCTAAAACCCTAAAACCCTAAAACCCTAAATCCAAAACCTAATATCCTAAGAAACCCTAAAGCTTAAGAAAACCTGAAAGCTATAAACCCTAAAACAAACCCTAAAACCCATTTAAAACCCCTACAAACCATCAGCTCTAAACCCCAAATCCTAAAATTTTGTTTACCCTAAACCTAAAAAACATGAAAAACCCTAAGCCCTAATCTCTTCACCCTAAAAAACCCTAAGAAACACTTAACCCTTAAAAACCTTATCAAACCCCTAAACCTAAAAATACTAAGCTCTAAACCCTATAAAGCACTAAATCGTATATGCTAGACCCTAAAATCACACACAAAAAAATACCATAAGCCCTAAACCCTAAACCTATAAAACCCTAATAAACCTTAACCTAAAAAATGCAAAGCTCTAAACCCTAAAAACCTTGATAACCCTTCAGCTAAAACCCTAAACCTTAAAAAACACTAACCCCTTAACCCTAAATCCTAACCTAAAATCCTAAATCCTAAACCTAAAACCCTAAGAAACCCTAAACTCTAAACCTTAAGAAACACTAAACCTTATAAACCCTAAAAACCATTCAAAACTCTTACAAAACTCTAAGCGTTAAACCCTAAATCCTAAAAATCTGTAAACCTTAAAACTTAAAAAACACAAAAAAAAAACTTAAGTCCTAAACCGAAAACCCTAAGAAATACGTAACCCTTAAAAACTCCTAAACCTACAAACTTTAAGCTCTAAACCCTATAAAGCCCTAAATCGTATATGCTAAACCCTAAAAATCACAAAAGAACCCTAAGCCCTAAGCCCTAACCCTAAACCTATAAAACCCTAAAATTCTTAATCTAAAAAACTAAAAGCCCTAAAACCCTGAACCTTAAAAAACCCTAACCCCTAAACCCTAACCTCTAAGCCTTAAAAAACCCTCAATCCTATGAACCCTAAAAACCATTCAAAACTCCTAAAAAACCCTAAGCACTAAACTCTAAATCCTATCCGTAAACCCTAAACCGAAAAAAACACAAAAAAAAACCTTAAGCTCTAATTCCTAAACCCTAAGAAGTACTTAATCCTTAAAACCCCTAAACCTAAAAAACTGTAAGCTCTAAACCCTATAAAGCCCTAAATCATATATGCTAAACACTAAAAAAACACAAAATAACCCTAAGCCCTAAACCTTAAACCTACAAAACCCTAAAAAATCATAACCCAAAAAATACAAAGCCCTAAACCCTAAAAAACTAGGTTAAACCCTTAACCTAAAAAAACCATAAGTCCTAAACCCTAAACCCTAACCAAAAACCCTAAATCCGAAACCTAAAACTCTATGAAACCCTAAATCCTAAACCTTAAAAAAACATAAATGCTATAAACCCGACAATAAACCCTAAAACCCATTTAAAACCCCTACAAACCATAAGCTCTAAACCTAAAATCTTAAAATTTCGTAAACCTTAAACCCATTTAAAACCCCTACAAACCATAAGCTCTAAACCTAAAATCTTAAAATTTCGTAAACCTTAAACCAAAAAACATGAAAAACTCTAAGCCCTAAACCCTAAACCCTAAGAAACAATTAACCCTTGAAAATACTAAAAAAAGCCAAAAACCCCTAAACCTAAAAAACTCTAAGCTTCAAACCCTATAAAGCCCTAAATCGTATATGCTAAACTCTAAAAAACACACACAAAAAAATGAAGCCCTACACCCTAAATTTATAAAATCTTAAAAACCTTTTAACCCAAAAAACTAAAGCCCCAAACCCTAAAAACCAAGATAAAACCTATAACCTAAAACCATAAACCTAAAAAAAACATAAACCCTAACCTAAAACCCTAAATCCTAAACCTAAAACCCTAAGAAACCCTAAACCTTAAGAAACTCTAAATCCTATAAACCCTAAAAACCATTTATAATACCTACAAAACCGTAAACTTTAAACCCTAAATCCTAAAAATTCATAAACCCTAAACCTAAAAAAACACAAAAAAAAACTAAGCGCTAAACCCTAAATCCTAAAAAAACCTAAGAAACAATTAACCCTTATAACCCATAAAAAACCCAAAAAACCCTAAACCTAAAAAACTCTAGGCTCTAAACCCTATCAAGCCCTAAATCGCATATGCTAATCCCTATAAAGCACAAAAAATCTCTAAGCCCTAAATTCTAAAACTATAAAACCCCAACAAACCTTAACCTAAAAAACCCACAGCCCTAAACCTTTAAAACCTAGCTAAAACCCTTTAAATAAAACCCTAAACTCTAAACCCTAACCTAAAACCCTAAATCCTAAACCTAAAACCCTAAATCCTAAACCTAAAACCCTAAGAAACCCTAAACTCTAAACCTTAAGAACCCTAAATCCTATAAACCCTAAAATAAACACTAAAAATCATTCATAACTCATACAAAACCCTAAGCACTAAACCCTAAATCCTAAAAATTCATAAACCCTAAACCTAAAAAAACACAAAAAAAAATCTTTAAGCCCTAATGCCTTAACCCTAAAAAACCGTAAGAAATACTTAGCCCTTAAAACACACTAAACCTAAAAAAACTCTATGCTCTACACCTTATAAAGCCCTAAATCGTATATGCTAAACCCTAAAAAACACAAAAGAACCCTAAGC
Source organism: Solanum chiquidenum (assembly GCA_029582725.1). Taxonomy (NCBI): domain Eukaryota; kingdom Viridiplantae; phylum Streptophyta; class Magnoliopsida; order Solanales; family Solanaceae; genus Solanum; species Solanum chiquidenum. The sequence continues at coordinate 15,504 of JAJOOS010001865.1, forward strand.
CCAAAACCCTAAACCTAAAAAACCCTAAAAAACCCAATGCCCTAAACCCTAAAAAATTAGGTAAAATCCTTAACCAAAAACCCTAAACGTAAAAAAATGCTAAGCCCTAAACCCTAAAACCTTAAATCTGAAACCTAAAACCCTAAGAAACCATAAACCCTAAACCTTAAGAAACCATAAATGTTATAAACCCTAAAAACAATTTAAAACCCTTACAAACAAAAAGCTCTAAACCCTAAATTCTAAAATTTCGTAAACCCTAAACTTAAAAAACACGAAAAACCCTAAGCCCTAAACCATAAACCCTAAAAACCCTAAGATACACTTAACCCTTAAAAACCCTAAAAAACTCAAAAAACCCTAAACCTAAAAAGCTCTAAGCTCTAAGCTCTAAACCCTATAAAGCCCTAAATCATAAATACTAAACCCTAAAAAACTCTAAAAAAAAACCTAAGCCCTAAACCCTAAACCTATAAAATCCTAAAAAACCTTAACATAAAAAACCTAAAGCTTCAAATCCTAAAAAACATGATAAACCCCATAACCTAAAACCACAAACCTAAAAAAAACCTAAGTCCTAAACCCTAACCTAAAACTGAAAATCCTAAACCTAAAACCCTAAGAAATACTAAATTGTATGAACCCTAATATAAACCATAAAAACCATTTACAACACCTACAAAACCCTATTCTCTAAACACTAAATCCTACAAATCCAAAAACCCTAAATCTAAAATAAAAATAAATATCCTATAACCTAAACCCTTCAAACCCTAAGAAAAACTAAACCCTTCAAACCCCTAAAAAGCCTAAAAAAACATGAAGCTCTAAACCCTATAAATTCCTAAATCGTATAAGCGAAACCCTAAAAAAAACAAAAAAACCTAACCCCTAAACTCTAAACTTATAATACCCTAAAAAACCTTAACCAAAAAATCCCAAATCTCGAAACCCTAAAAACCTAGATAAAACCCTTAATCTAAAACCCTAAACCTTAAAAAACCATAGCCCCTAATCCCTAAACCTTAAAAAACCCTAGCCCCTAATCCCTAAACCCTAGCCAAAAACCTTAAATCCTAAACCTTAAATCCTAAGAAACCCTAAACTCTAAACCATAAGAAACCCTAAATCCTATAAACCCTAAAATAAACCCTAAAAAACATTCAAAACTACTACAAAACCCTAAGCGCTAAACCCTAAATCATAAAAATGCATAAACCCTAAACAAAAAAAAACACAAAAAAGAAACCTTAAGCCCTAAACCCTACACCCTAAAAAACCCTAAGAAATACTTAACCCTTAAATATACCTAAACCTGAAAAACTCTAAGCTCTAAACCCTATAAAGCCCTAAATCATATATTCTAAACCCTAAAAAACACAAAACAACCCTAAGCCCTAAACCCTAAACCTATAAAATCCTAAAAAATCTTAACCTAAAAAACCCAAAGCCCTAAACATTAAAAAACTAGGTAAAACCCTTAACCTAAAACCCTAAACCTAAAAAAACCCTAAGCATTAAACCATAAACCCTAACCTAAACCCCTAATTCCGAAACCTAAAATTCTAAGAAACCCTAAACCCTAAACCCTAAGAAAACCTAAAAGCTATAAACCCTAAAATAAAACCTAAAAACCATTTAAGACCCCTACAAACCATGAACTTTAAACCCTAAATCCTAAAATTTTGTAAACCCTAAACCTAAAAAACACGAAAAACCATAAGCCTTTAACCCTAAACCCTAAAAATTACTAAGAAACACTTAACCCTTAAAAACCCAAAAAAAACCCTTAAACCTTAAAAAACTCTAATCTCTAAACCCTATAAATCCTTAAATCGTATATGTTAAACCCAAAAAATAACAAAAAAAAAACCTAAACCCTAAACCCTAAACCTATAAAACACTAAAAAAGCTTAACCTAAAAAACCTAAGGCCCGAAACCATAAACACCAAGATAAAACCCATAACCTTAAACCTTAAAAAATCCTAAACCCTAAACCCTAATCTAAAACCCTAAATCCTAAACCTAAAACCCTAAACCCTAAACCTTAGCCCTAAACCCTAAACCCTAAGAAACCCTAAACTCCCTAAACCCTATAAACCCTAAAAAAAAGCATTAAAAACTCTTACAAAACCTGAAGCGCTAAACCCTAAATCCTAAAAATCCATAAACCCTAAACCTAAAAAAACACAAAAAACAACCTTAAGCACTAAACCGAAAACCCTAAGAAATACTTAACCCTTAAAAACTCCTAAATGTACAAACTCTAAGCTCTAAACCCTATAAAGCCCTAAATCATATATGCTAAACCCTAAAAATCACAAAAGAACCCTAATCGCTAAACCCTAAACCTATAAAACCCAAAAACCTTAATCTAAAAAACCCAAAGCCCTAAATCCTAAGAAATCCTAAAAAACCCTAAGAAACACTTAACCCTTAAAACCCCTAAAAACAAAAAAAAAAAACCTAAACCTAAATAACTCTATGATCTAAACCCTATAAAGCCCTAAATCGTCTATGCTAAGCCCTAAAAAACACAAAAAAATAAAAATTAAGTCCTAAACCCTAAATCTATAAATCCCTAAAACACTTTAACCTAAAAAACCTAAAGCCCCAAACCCTAAAAACCAAGATAAAACAGATAACCTAAAACCTTAAACCTAAAAAAACCCTAAACCCTAACCTAAAACACTAAATCCTAAACCTAAAACCCTAAGAAACCCTAAACCTTAAGAAACTCTAAATCCTATAAAAAATAATATAAACCCTAAAACCCATTTACAAGACCAATAAAATCCTAAGCTCTAAACCCTAAATCCTAAAAATCTGTAAACCCTAAATTTAGAAAACACAAAAAAACCCTAAGCCCTAAACCCTAAACCCTAAAATATCCTAAGAAACACTTAATCCTTAAACCCATAAAAAACAAAAAAAACACTAAATCTAAAAAATTCTAAGCTCTAAACCCTATAAAGCTCTAAATCGTATATGCTAAACCCTATAAAACACAAAAAATCCCTAAGCCCTAAACCCTAAACCTATAAAACACTAAAAAACCCTAACCTAAAAAACACAGAGCCCTAAACCCTAAAAACATAGATAAAACCCTTAAGCTAAAATCCTAATCCCTAAAAAACCCTAAATCCTAAGCCCTAACCTAAAACTCTAAATCCTAAACCTAAAACCATAAAAAACCCTAAAATCTAAACCTTAAGAAACCCCAAATCCTATAAACCCTAAAATAAACACTAAAAACCATTCAAAACTCCTACAAAACCCTAAGCACTAAACCCTAAATCCTAAAAATCCATGAACCCTAAACCTAAAAAAACACACAAAAAAAAACCTTAAGCCCTAAACCCTAAACCGAAAAAAATACTTAACCCTTAAAACACCCTAAACCAAAAAAACTCTAAGTTCTGAACCCTATAAAGCGCTATATCGTATATGCTAAACCCTAAAACCAAAAAAGAACCCTAAGCCATAAACCCTAAACCTATAAAACCCTAAAATATCTTAACCTAAAAAATCCAAAGCCCTAAACCCTAAAAAACTAGGTAAAATCCTTAACCAAAAAAACCCTAAAACTAAAAAAACCCTAAACCCTAACAAACCCTAAACTCTATACCTTAAGAAAACCTAAATGCTATAAACCCTAAAATAAACCATTTAAAACTCCTACAAACAAACAGCTCTAAACCCTAAATCCTTAAATTTTGTAAACCATAAACCTAAAAAGCTCTAAGCTCTAAACCCTATAAAACACCAAAAAAAACCTAAGCCCTAAACCCTAAGCCCTAAATCTATAAAACCCTAAAAAACCTTAACCTAAAAAGCCTAAAGCCCCAAACCCTAAAAACCAAGATAAAACCCATAACCTAAAACATTAAACCTAAAAAACCCTAAGCCCTAAACCCTAAACCAGAACCTAAAACCCTAAATCCTAAACCTAAAATGCTAATAAATCCTAAACTCTAAACATTAAGAAACCCTAAATCCTATAAACCCTAAAAAAACCCTAAAACCCATTCAAATCTCCTATAAAATTCTAAGCGCTAAACCCTAAATCCTAAAAATCTGTAAACCCTAAACCTAAAAGACACAAAAAAAAACCTAATCCCAAAACCCTAAATTCTAAAAAACCCTAAGAAACACTTAACCCTTAAAAACCCAAAAAACCCTAAACATAAAAAGCTCTAAGCTCTAAATCCTATAAAGCCCTAAATCGTTAAGATAAAACCCTAAGTTTTAAAAAAACCTAAACCCTAACCTAAAACCCTAAATCCTAAACCTAAAATGCTAAGAAACCCTAAACTGTAAATCTTAAGAAACCCTAAATCTTATAAACCCTAAAAACAATTCAAAACTCCTACGAAACCTTAAGCGCTAAACCATATATCCTAAAAATCCGTAAATCCTAAACATAAAAAACACAAAAAAAAAACTTAAGCCCTAAACCCTAAACCCTAAAAAAACACTAAGAAAAACTTAACCATTAAAAACCCCTAAACCTGAAAAAACTCTAAGTTTTAAACCCTACAAAGCCATAAATCGTATATGCTAAACCCTAAAAAAGACAAAAGAACCCAAAGCTCTAAACCCTAAACATATAAAACCCTCAAAAACCCAAAGCCCTAAATACTAAAAATCTAGGTAAAACCCTTAACATAAAACCCTAAATTTTAAAAAAAACTAAGCCCTAAACCCTACACCCTAACCTAAAACCCTAAATCCTAAACCAAAAACCCTAATAAACCCTAAACCCTAAACCTTCAGAAAACCTAAATGCTATAAACCCTAAAATAAACCCTGAAACACCTACAAACCATAAGCTCTAAACCCTAAATCCTAATATTTCATAAACCCTAAACCTAAAAAACACAAAAACCCTAAAAAACCCTAATAACCACTTAAGCCTTAAAAATCCTAAAAAACCCAAAAAACCCTAAACCTATAAAAATCTTTAAAAACCTTAACCTAAAGAACCTAAAGCCCCAAACCCTAAAAACCAATATAAAACCTATAACCTAAAACCTTAAACCTAAAAAAACCCTATGGCCTAAACCCTAAACCCTAACCTAAAACCCTAAATCCTAAACCTAAAACCCTATGTAACCCTAAACCCTAAACCTTAAGAAATCATAAATCGTATAAACCCTACTATAAACCCTAAAAACCATTTACAACACCTACAAAACCCTACGCTCTAAACCCAAAATTCTAAAAATCCGTACACTCTAAGTCCAAAAAAGACAAAACACCCTAAGCCCTAAACCCTAAACCCTAAAAAAATCCTAAGAAACACTTAACCCTAAAAATCCCTAAACCTAAAAAACTCTAAGGTCTAAACCCTATAAATCCCTAAATCAAATATGCTAAACCCTAAAAAACACAAAAGAAACCTAAGCACTAAACCCTAAACCTATAAAACTATAAAAACACTTAACCTAAAAAATCCAAATCCCTAAACCCTAAAAAACTAGGTAATACCCATAACCTAAAACCCTAAACCAATAAAAAAATCTAAACCCTAAACCCTAACATAAAACCCTACATCCAAAACCTAAAACCCTAAACCCTAAACCTTAAGAAAACCTAAATGCTATAAACCCTAAAATAAACCCTAAAACCCATTTAAAACCCCTACAAACCATAAGCTCTAAACCCCAAATCCTAAAATTTTGTTAACCCTAAACCTAAAAAACATGAAAAACCCTAAGCTCTAAGCCCTAAACCCTAAAAAACCTAAGAAACACTTAACTGTTAAAAAACCAAAAACCCCTAAACCTAAAAAACACTAAGATCTAAACCCTATAAAGTTCTAAATGGTATATGCTAAACCCTAAAAGCAAAACAAACAAAAAATCCCTAATCCCTAAACCTAAACCTATAAAACCCTAAAAAACCTTAACCAAAAAAATGCAAACTCTTAACCCTAAAAACCTAGATAACCCTTAAGTTAAAACCCTAACCCTTAAAAAACCCTAACCCCTAACATAAAACCCTAAATCCTAAATCTAAAACCCTAAGAAATCCTAAACTCCCTAAACCCTATAAGCCCTAAAATAAACCCTAAAAACCATTCAAAACTCCTAGAATACCCTAAGCTCTAAATCCTAAATCCTAAAAATTTGTAAACCCTAAACCTAAAAAAACACAAAAAATACCTTAAGCCCTAAACCCAAAACCCTAAAAACCCCTAAGAAATACTTAACCCATAAAAACTCCTAAACCTACAAACTCTAAGCTCTAAACCCTATAAAGCCCTAAATCGTATATGCTAAATCCTAAAAATTACAAAAGAACCCTAAGCCCTAAACCCTACACCTATAAAACCCTAACAACCTTAATCTAAAAAACCCAAAGCCCTAAACCCTAAAATACTAGGTAAAACCCTTAACCTAAAACCCTAAACCTAGAAAAACCATAAACCCTAAAGCCTAAACCCTAACCTAAAACCCTAAGAAACCCTAAACCCTAAACCCTAAACCTTAAGAAAACCTAAATGCTATAAACCCTAAAATAAACCTTAAAACCCATTAAAAACCCCTAAAAACCCATTAAAAACCCCTAAAAACCATAAGCTCTAAACCCTAAATCCTAAAATTTCGTAAACCCTAAACCTAGAAAACACGAAAAACCCTAAGCCCTAAACACTAAATTCTAAAAAACCCTTAGAAACATATAACCCTTAAAACCCTAACCCCTTCCTCCCCAAAACAAACCCCTAAACCTAAAAAACTCTAAGCTCTAAACCCTATAAAGCCCTAAATCATATATGCTAAACCCTAAAAAACACAAAAAAAAAACTAAGCCCTAAACACTAAATCTAGAAAACAATAAAAATTCTTAACATAAAAAACCTAAAGTCCCAAACCCTAAAACAAAGATAAAACCCATAACCTAAAACTTTAAACCTAAAAAAAACCAAATCCCTAAACCCTAAGCCCTAACCTAAAACTCTAAATCCTAAACCTAAAACCCTAAGAAACCCTAAACCCTAAACCTTAAGAAACCCTATATCCTATAAATCCTAATATAAACCCAAAAAAACATTTACAACACCTACAAAACCCTAAATCCTAAAAATCCATAATTCCAAACTCTAAAAAACACAAATAAACCCTAAGCCCTAAACCGTAAACCCTTAAACCTAAAAAACTCTAAGCTCTAAACCCTATAAAGCCCTAAATCGTATATGCGAAACCCTTAAAAACACAAAAAATCCCTAAGCACTAAACTCTAAACCTATAAAACCCTAAAAAATCTTAACCTAAAAAACTCAAAGCCCTAAACCCTAAAAACCTAGATAAAACCCTTAAGCTAAAATCCTAAACCTTAAAAAACCCTAAAACCTAAACCCTAAACCCAAACCTAAAGCTTTAAATCATAAACCTAAACCCCTAAGAAACCCTAAACTCTAAGCCTTAAGAAACCCTCAATCCTATAAACCCTAAAATAAACCCTAAAAACCATCCAAAACTCCTAAAAACCCTAAGCACTAAACCCTAAATCCTAAAAATCCGTAAACCCTTAACCAAAAAAAACACAAAAAAACCCTAAGCCTTAAACCCTAAACCCTAAAAAACCCTAAGAAGTAGTTAATCCTTAAAATCCCTAAACCTAAAAAACTCTAAGCTCTAAACTCTATAAAGCCCTAAATTGTATAAGCTAACCACAAAAAAACACAAAAGAACCCTAAACCTAAAAAACCCAAAGCCCTAAACCCTAAAAAACAAGGTTAAACCCTTAACCTAAAACCCTAAACCTAAAAAATCCGTAAGCCCTAAACCTTAAAACTTAACCTAAAACCCTAAATCCAAACCTAAAAACCAAGATAACACCCATAACCTAAAACCTTAAATCTAAAAAAACACTAAACACTAACCTAAAACCCTAAATCCTAAACCTAAAACCCTAAGAAACCCTAAACCTTAAGAAACTCTAAATCCTATAAACCGTAAAAATCATTTACAACACCTACAAAACCCTAAGCTTTAAACCCTATATCCTAAAAATTCATCAACCCTAAATCTAAAAAAAAACAAAAAAAACAAAGCCCTAAACCCTAAACCCTAAAAAACCCTAAGAAACACATAACCTTAAAACCCATAAAAAACCCAAAAACCCCTAAACCTAAAAAAACTCTAAGCTCTAAACCCTATAAAGCCCTAAATCATATATGCTAAACCCTATAAAACACAAAAAATCCCAAAGCGCTAAATTCTTAAACTATAACACCCCAAAAAACCTTAACCTAAAAAAACCCACAGCCCTAAACATAAAAACCTAGATAAAACCCTTAAACTAAAACCTTAAACCTTAAAAAACCCTAAACCCTAAACCCTAACCTAAAACCCTAAACCCTAAACCTTAAACCCTAAACTTTAAACTTTAAGAAACCCTAAATCCTATAAACCCTAAAATAAACAATAAAACCCATTCAAAACTCCTACAAAACCCTAAGCACTAAACCCTACATCCTAAAAATCCGTAAACCCTAAACCTAAAAAAATACAAAAAAAAACTTAAGCCCTAAACCCTAAATCCTAAATAACTGTAAGAAATACTTAACCCTTAAAACCCCCTAAACCTAAAAAAACTCTTTGTTCTACACCCTATAAAGCCCTAAATCGAATATGCTCAACCCTAAAAAACACAAAAGAACCCTAAGCCCAAAATCCTAAACCTATAAAGCCCTAAAAAACCCAAAGCCCTAAACCCTAAAAAACAAGGTAAAATCCTTAACCTAAAACCCTAAACGTAACAAAACCCTTAACCCTAAACCCTAACCTAAACCTTAAATTCGAAACCTAAAACCCTAAGAACCCTAAACCATAAACCTTAAGAAAACCTAAATGCTATAAACCCTAAAAACAATTTAAAACCCTTACAAACAAAAATCTCTAAACCCTAAATTTGTAAACCCTAAACCTTAAACACACGAAAAAATCCTAAGCCCTAAACCCTAAACCCGATGATCCAATTAATCCTTAAAAACCCAAAATCTCCAAAAAAAACCTAAACCTAAAAAGCTCTAAGCTCTAAACCCTATAAAGCCCAAAATCGTAAATGCTTAACCCTAAACAAACCCTAAGCCCTAAACCCTAAACCTATAAAACCCTAAATAACCTTAACCTAAAAAACCCTAACCTTAAACCCTAAATCCAAAACCTAAAATCCTGAAAAATCCTAAATCCTATAAACCCTAATATAAACCCTAAAAACCATTTACAACACCTACAAAACCCTATGCTCTAAACCCTAAATCCTAAAAATGTGAAAATGATAAATCTAAAAGACACAAAAAAAAACTAAGCCCTAAACCCTAAAAAACCCTAAGAAACACTTAATCCTTAAAAACCCTAAAAAACCTAAGAAACACTTAATCCTTAAAAACCCTAAACAACTCTAAGCTCTAAACCCTATAAATCCCTAAATCGTATATGTGAAACCCTAACAAAAATAAAAAATCCTAAGCCCTAAACTCTAAACCTATAAAACCCTTAAAAACATTAACCAAAACAACCCAAATCCCTTAACCCTAAAAACCTAGATAAATCCGCTAATCTAAAATCCTAAACCTTAAAAAAGAATAACCCCTAATCCCTAACCTAAAACCCTATATCCTAAACCCTAAAGCCTAAGAAACCCTAAACTCTAAACTATAAGAAACCCTAAACTCTAAACTATAAGAAACCCTAAATCCTATAAACCCTAAAAACCATTCAAAACTGCTACAAAACCCTAAGCGCTAAACCGTAAATCATAAAAATGAGTAAACCAGAAACATGAAAAAACACAAAAAAAGAAACCTTAAGCCCTAAACCCTAAACCCTAAAAAAACCTCAGAAATACTTAACCCTTAAAAATCCCTAAACCTAAAAAACTTTAAGCTCTAACCCCAATAAAGCCCTAAATCATATATGCTAAACCCAAAAAAACACAAATGAACCCTAAGCCCTAAACCCTAAACCTATAAAACCCTAAAAAACCTTAACCCAAAAAAACCCAAAGCCCTAAACCTTAAAAAACTAGGTAAACCCCTTAAACAAAAACCCTAAACCTAAAAAAAACCTAAGCATTAAATCATAAAACCTAACCGAAAATCCTAATTCCGAAACCAAAAATTCTAAGAAACCCTAAACCCTAAACCTTAAGAAAACCTAAATTCTATAAACCCTAAAATAAACCCTAAAACCCATTTAAGTCCCTTACAAACCATAAGCTTTAAACCCTAAATCTACAAAAGACGAAAAACCCTAAGCCCTAAATCCTAAACCTTAAAAAACCCTAAGAAACATGTAACCCTTAAAAACACTAAAATAACCCAAAACCCTTAAACCTAAAAAAAACTCTAATCTCTAAACCGTATAAAGCCCTAAATCGTATATGCTAAACCCCAAAAAAAAAAACCTAAGCCCTAGACCTAAACCTATAAAACCTTAAAAACATTAACCTAAAAAACCTAAGGCCCCAGACCATAAAAACCAATATAAAACCCATAAACTAAAACCGTAAAACTTTAAAAAAAAACTAAGCCCTAAACTCTAAACCCTAACCTAAAACCCTAAATCCTAAACCTAAATCCCTAAGAAACCCTAAACCCTAAACCTTAAGAAACCCTAAATCCTATAAACCCTAAAAAACATTTACAACACATACAAAACCCTAAGCTCTAAACACTAAATCCTAAAAATTCATAAACCCTAAATATATAAAAAAAAAAAAAAAGCCTTAGCCCTAAACCCTAAACCATAAGACACACTTAACCCTTAAAACCCCAAAAAAACTCAAAAACCCCTAAACCTAAAAAACCTCTAAGCTCTAAACCTTATAAAGCCCTAAATCGTATATGCTAAACCTAAAAACAAACAAAAATCCCTAAGACCTAAGCTCTAAGCCTAAATAACCCTAAAAAACCTTACCCAAAAAACCCAAAGCCCTAAACCCTAAAAACCTAGATAAAATCCTTAAGCTAAAACCCTAAACCTTAAAAAACCCTAACACATAAACCCTAAACCCTACCCTAAAATCCTAATTTCTAAACCTATAACCCTAAGAAACCATGAACTCTAAACCTTAAGAAACCCTAAACCTTATAAACCCTAAAATAAAACTTAAAAACCATTCAAAACTTCTAAAAACGCTAAGCGCTAAATTCTAAATCCTAAAAATTTGTAAACCCTAACATAAAAAAACACAAAAAAACTTAATCCCGAAACCCTAAACCCTAAAAAACCCTAAGAAATACGTAACCCTTAAAAACCCCTAAACCTAAAAAACTCTAAGCTCAAAACCAAGAAAGCCCTAAATTGTATATGCTAAACCCTAAAAAACACAAAATAACACTAAGCCCTAAACCCTAAACCCTAAACCTATAAGCCTCTAAAAAACCTTAACCTAAAAAACCCAAAGCCCTAAACCCTAAAAAATAGGTAAAACCCTTAACCTAAAACCCTAAACCTAAAAAAACCCTAAGCCCTAAGCCCTAAGCCCTAAACCCTAACCTAAAACCATAAATCTGAAACCTAAAACCCTAAAATACCCTAAACCCAAAATCTTAAAAAAACCTAAATGCTATAAACCCTAAACCCCATTTAAAACACCTACAAACCATACGGTCTAAACCCTAAATGCTAAAAATTCGTAAACCTTAAACCTAAACCATAAAAAACCCAAAGCCCTAAACCCTAAAAATCCCTAAGAAACGCTTAACCCTAAAAACCCCAAAAAACCCCTAAACCTAAAAAGCTATAAAATCTAAACCCTATAAAGCCCTAAATCGTATATGCTAAACCCTAAAAAACACAAAAAAAAACCCGAAGCCCTAATCCTAAACCAATAAAACCCTAAAGAAACTTAACCTAAAAAACCTAAAGCCCCAAACCCTAAAAATCAATATAAAACCCATAACCTAAAACTTTAAACCTTAAAAAATCCTAAGCCCTAAACCCTAACCTAAAACCCTAAATCCTAAACCGAAAACCCTAAGAAACTCTAAATCCTAAACCTTAAGAAACCCTAAATCATATAAACCCTAATATAAACCCTAAAAACCATTTACAACATCAACAAAAGCCTAAGCTCTAAACCCTAAATCCTAAAAATCTATAAACCCTAAATTTAGAAAACACAAAAAAACCATAAGCCCTAAAACACCCTAAGAAACACTTAACACTTAAAACCCATAAAAAATCCAAAATTCCCTAAACCTAAAAAACTCTAAGCTCTAAACCCTATAAAGACCTAATTCGTATATGCTAAACCCTATAAAACACAAAAAACTCCCCAAGCCCAAAACTCTTAACCTATAAAACCCTAAAAACCCTTAACCTAAAAAACCCACAGCCTTAAACCCTAAAAACCTAGATAAAACCCTTAAGCTAAAACCGTAAACCTTAAAAAACCCTAAATCCTAAACCCTAACCTAAAACCCTAAATCCAAAACCTAAAACCCTAAGAAACCCTACATCCTATAAATCCAAAAACTAACACTAAAAACCATTCAAAACTCCTACAAAACCTTAAGCGCTAATCCCTAAATCCTAAAAATCCGTAAACCCTAAACCTAAAAAAACACTATAAAAAACCTTATATATTCTAAAACTCAGGATGAACATATAAGATTATTAGAAAAATTCATACATATTATAGAATATTCAGGCATAAGCCTAAGTAAAAATAAAGCAGACATAATGAAAAATCAAATAGAATTCCTAGGAATACAGATAGATAAAAATGGAATAAAAATGCAAACACATATAGTACAAAAAATAATTAACTCAAATGAGCAATTAGACACAAAAAAGAAATTACAATCATTCTTAGGACCAGTAAATCAAGTAAGAGAATACATACCGAAATTAGCAGAGAATCTAAAACCATAGGAACAAAAATTAAAAAAAGATACAGAATATCAGTTTGATAAGAAAGACCAATTACAAATACAGAAAGTAAAAATATTATGTAAAAACCTACCAAAACTATATTTTCCAAATGAAAACAAAAATTTTACTTATATAGTAGAATCAGATGCCAGTGAAAAGAGCTATGGAGGAGTATTAAAATATAGGTATGACGACAATAATAAGGTTGACGTCATTGTAGATACTATTCAGGAACATTCACCAATGCAAAAATAAAATGGGAAATAAATAGGAAAGAATTATATTCAGTATACAAATGTTTATTATCGTTTGAACTATATATTGTATATAACAAATTTATTATAAGAACATATAACACACAAGTAAAATGGTGGCTGACGAGAAAAGTACAGGATTCAGTAACTACAAAAGAAATAAGGAGATTGGTATTAAATATATTAAATTTCACTTTTACTATTGAAGTAATAAGAACTGACAAGAATGTCATTGTAGATTACTTATCAAGACAAAGCTACTCAGACTGAAATAGAAAAAGAAAATACAGAAGAGATACTCAAAGTCATTTACACACTTTGTATAAGAGTGGATAAGATGGGCACTAAGATACAAAAGCTAAAGACTGAAGATAATCTGAAGTCTAAAGCTAATATATGTCAGCAGGATGACCGTAAAAATGCAGAGCTAAGTCAATCGGAAGACTTTAAAAATCCAGAGCTAAGAGGTGACGTTGGGAAACACCTAAAAACCCATAATGTTTGTTTAAATACAGCTGCAGGTACAAACAAACAAGTTAGTGAGAGACGGCATAAGAATGCAAACTTAAACCAGCTATTTGAAAAACCATTTACCCAAAGAACACCAAGAAACACATTCACCATGGAACCACAAACCTCTACATATGCAGAATCAGAATGAGAAAAAATTATACAACCACATCACGAGAACCTATATTGAAAATATATACAAAATCCAAACTTATCTGAACCTCAACCCTAGATCCATGAACAAAGAACCAAATCAAGATTACTTAACCCAAAAGTTACAAGGTTATAACAAGCTAATAGCACAACCAAAAACTAATGCCAATCTAGTAAGGACATGTTACAATTACGGACTATTAAGCACCGTGTACACATACAATGGAGAAGAAATAAGTGGAATACCAATATTACACAAGGCACTCATCACATATAAAAGAGTTACCAAAGGAAACTTATTTTATATAAAGTTTTATACAGCACCAACATAAATATTATACGAAGAGATAAAACCTCCAATTCAAGTTATTAATATAGGACTAACCAAAGACATGATCATACCTGAAGATATTGGACAACAAGAAGAAATACGAAAAATAGAGATATCAGGGTTTTATGCCAATAAAAGAATAATTGGTATATCAACTATCATACAAGAGCTAGCGAATAATTAGTTACACGGAAATTCTATATGGAGCTACTACTCTAGAGATCAGTTAATGATATATTCAAATTCGAGAGAACTAAGGAAAGCAGATATGGATGAAGTTCAACAATGGATCTTATCATTATTAAAACCAGAAGAACGACCTACAACAAGAGCATTGAATGCGGGTATTATCTCGGTAGAATTATTAACTAGATATTGTAAATTAATCGGACACAAATATCCTGACCACATATGTTCGAAATGTAACGAAGAAGACAACATAATTCCAGATGTCAAACTGGAATGATAAAAAGATAAAGGGTTTAAGAGAAAGCAGACAAGATAAGATGGCCGACAAGATAAAGCAAAACAGTGTAAAGATGTAAATTATTTGCTTTAAAGTTATTGTACAGTATAAAGTAAAGTATATAGTGATGCATAGTCATAAAGTAAAGTAGATGCATTATTAAAAGCATCTAGAATAGTAGATTTGTATGTCTATATATTGATTCAGTTCTAAACATTGTAAGGCAGGCAAAGCCTAATATATAAAAATCCACTTCAAAACTCTCTCGACTAAAAAACTAATACTTAAAAGATAATGGAGCAACAATCTGAAATCCAACCAGATATTTCAGATATCATGGATAAGCAAGAGGCAAAGGCATATTGTTTGATAAATATGTAGAACTAATTTCATATAATCCTGAATATCATATCATGATCGAATAAATTTATATTAGTTATTATGTATTAGAATTATGTGAATCATAATTTCTAGTTTATTAGCACACTGGAAACGGAGAGAAAACTTCTATACTATGTCATCCCAAAGTTGAAACCAGTAGGCAAGGAAAGCCGTTTAGGGGAGTAAACAAAGTTGAGGCGCTGATAAGAAGGAAGTATATGCTAAAGTACGATGCTAATAGTGACAGGAAAACATGATAAACAGATAATCTAGTGCATAATGATCTAATTTGAATTTAATCAGGTTATGAAAATTATAAGAAGGAATAGTTGAAAGCAAAACCTGCATAAACAAAAACATGGCCACATATATACATGATCAAATGATAAAAAGTTATAAGACTTTAATCCTATACATAATTAAAGATATAGAGATAATTGAATTAAGAAGAGTCATATGGGAGAAAATATTTGATGACGATGAATCAGAAGATATGATAAATCAAGAATGGTATGAAATAGATCTACATGACCTATATTCAGATTTAGAGATAGAAGATTCAGATTAAAATGAACTACGAATATTTATAATATTGGACAGAAGTTATGGAAGATATAAAACTATTAGAACAATTAATGATCAACAATCTATATGAATATATAAGAACCCAAGTTATGTTATACCTAGAATATATCATAATTAGTATTAAAGAAATAGCAAGATTAAAACTCTTAGCTAAAGAAAATTACAATAAAATATTTAATAATCCAAGATGAATTCAGCACCCCCCAAAACTGGTATCATAGCTAAGAAAGATAAGAGACAAAATCATAAACGATTAAAAAAGATAAAAGGAAAATTATCTAAATTATACCCAAAATATAGACAGTTGAATATTACTAAGGCAGATAATTACAAATTAGAACAACTAATAGATACTATATCTAAAATAGAATATAAATATATACACTATTTAAAGAAGCAATGAATGATACACATTATAAGCAAGATCTTACTGAAATAATTACAATAAAGAAGGCAAGAATTAAGACATAGGAAAAATAGACTTAACAACAATATATTTGCAGGAACTTGTAAAAAATGAATAGTAGCCCAAAGAAAGACTATATTATATCTACAAATTCAAATAGAAAATTTAGAATATAAACTTCAACACAATTTATAAATGAACAAAGAAGAATATGCAATAGATGAAAAAACATATGAAAATTACGATGGACTAAAAATAAAGATAATATTTTCTAATCTAGGAAGAAGATATAAGAAAATAGGTGATAACCTAAGCCTAATGCTAGAAAAAGAAATAGTAAAATTAGAAGATAGTCTAACTGTTATGGTAAGAATAACAAAAGAGAATGAAGAAATAGATAGACAAAAAGAAATTGAAACAGTAAAACATTAAGCAAAGAAAGAAATTCAACAGATGGAATTGATAAAAAACACTAAAATATCAGAATTAGAAAAAGAACTAGCAATGCTAAAAGAAGCGTATGCACTAAAACAAAAAAAAAGAACAAAAAGAAAAATTAATGGTTGAGATAAATAGATTTAAAGAAAAATTGCAACTAGAATAAAATCAAAAAATACCCGAAATTGAAATAGAAAATCAAGATCAAGATAATCTACCTGAAATAGGAATTGACGAAATAAATGAAAATGATTTAGAAGAAAAACATTCAAAAACTAGCGAAACATATACGGAACTTCTCGAAAATATAAATAATTCAAAAAATCTAGAAGTAAATACAGGAGATATGGACATGGATGAAAAACCTAGTACATCAGGAGTAAAAAATCCAAAAACCTTAAATCCAAAATATTACAATGCAAACTATGAACAATATGATAGAGAAAAAACTATATGGGTTAAAAGATTAAATAAAAAATGGACACCTAAACCAATAACAAAATAACATAATTTTTTAGATTTAGATTGTGTAGCATATATAAATAAAATAATCCAATTATGGATGGGATATATATCAAAACAATTAATAGATAACAAAATAGGAATGACAGAAACTCCAGGATATATAGAAAGAACACTTGTAGGAACAGTAAAATTATGGTTACAAAATTTAACAAATGAAATTCTTACAACGATAGTTTATAGAACTATGTGAAAAGCATAAAGAAGAAATAAAAATGGAAAAAATATTAGTAAAAAACCTAGTGTGCTGCAAAAATAAAATAGCACCTCAATTTGGATGTACAGATAAATATTATAAAAACAGAAACTATAAAAGATATAGATCAAAATATAAGTATAAAAGACCAAGAAGAAACTACTACGTAAAAAATTACAAAACTAAAAGACCATATAGACCAGAGAAGAAACTAACAGAATGTACTTGCTATGATTGTGGAAAATTAGGACACATAGCTAAAGATTGTAAATTACCAAAAAATCCGAAGAAAAAATAGATATCGGAGGTACTAATAGACAATGAAAAATATATACAAATAGATTATATAGATTAAGAATTAGAAAGCGATGATAATATATATGAATTATCAGAAAATGAAATAGAAAATAATTCATTAATAGAGTCAAATAATGATAATGAATATATAAATGACTGAAACAGATATACAAATAATAACCTAAGAAAAACACCAGGATGAAGAATCTTTAGAACAAAAGATAATATTTAGGAATTGGACCTAAGCGTAGAAAATATATTTGATATAACAACAATAAGGAGTTGGTTTAAAATACAAAAAGAAGAATATTATGTGGCAAGTCAAAGAGAACACATCATAGATTGTAAATACACAAAAGGAAAAGCTAAAATATCAATAATAAACAAGCGAATAATAAATAAGGAAATACAAGATATAAAGGCTAGAAACCCAATTAAATATGTACATTTAGGAGGAACAGAAATACTAATAAAAGCATATTTTAAAGATCCTAAATCCTCTGAACCCTAAAACCCGAAGAAATCCTAAATCCTCTGAACCCTAATATAAACCATAAAAACCATTTACAACACCTACAAAACCATATGCTCTGAACCCTAAATCCTAAAAATCTGAAAACACTAAATCTAAAAAACACAAAAAAAACCTAAGCGTCAAACCCAAAACCCTAAAAAACCCTAAGAAACACTTAACCCTTAAAACCCCTAAAAACCTAAAAAAAGTCTAAGCTCTAAACCTTATAAATCCCTAAATCATATATGCGAAACCCTAAAAAAATATAAAAAAACCCTAAGTCCTAAACTCTAAACCTATAAAACCCTAAAAAACCTTAGCCAAAAAATCTTAAATCCCTAAACCCTAAAAACCTAGATAAAACCCTTAAGCCTATAAATCCTAAAATAAACCCTAAAAACATTCAAAACAACTACAAAACCCTAAGCGCTAAACCTTAAATCATAAAAATGCGTAAACCCTAAACCTAAAAAAACACAAAAAGAAATCTTAAGCCTTAAACCCTAAACCCTAAAAACCCCTAAGATATACTTAACCCTTAAAAATCCCTAAACCTAAAAAACTCTAAGCTCTAAACCCTATAAAGCCCTAAATTGTATATTCTAAACCCTAAAAAACAAAAAAAAAACTAAGCGCTAAACCCTAAACCTATAAAACCCTAAAACACCTTAACCTAAAAAACCCAAAGCCCTAAACCTTAAAAAACTTGGTAAAACCCTTAAGCTAAAACCCTAACCTAAAAAAACCCTAAGCATTAAACCATAAACCCTAACCTAAAACCCTAATTCCGAAATCTAAAATTCTAAGAGACCCTAAACCGTAAACCTTAACAAAACCTAAATGCTATAAACCCTAAAATAAACCCTAAAACCCATTTAAGGCCCCTACAAACCATAAGCTTTAAACCCTAAATCCTAAAATTTTGTAAACCCTAAACCTAAAAAACTCCAATCTTTAAACACTATAAAGCACTAAATCATATATGCTAAACCCAAAAAAAAATACTAAGCCCTAAACCCCAAACCTATAAAACCCTAAAAAACATTAACCTAAAAAACCTAATTCCCCAAACCATAAAAACCAAGATAAATCCCATAACCTAAAACCCTAAATCTTAATAAACCCTAAATCCTAACCTTAACCCCTAAATCCTAAACCTAAAACCCTAAGAAACCCTAAACCATAAACCTTAGCCTTAAACCCTAAACCCTAAACTCCCTAACCTTATAAACCCTAAAATAAACCTTAAAACCATTCAAAACTCCTACAAAACCCTAAGCGTTGAACCCTAAATCCTAAAAATCCGTAAACCCTAAACCTAAAAACACAAAAAAAAAAAACCTTATGCCCTAAACCCAAAACCCTAATACACCCTAGGAACTACTTAACCCTTAAAAACTCCTAAATCAACAAACTCTAAGCTCTAAACCCTATAAATTCCTAAATCGTATATGCTAAATTCAAAAAACCACAAAAGAACCCTAAGCCCTAAACCCTAAAAACCTTGATCTAAAAACACAAAGTCCTAAACCCTAAAAACTAGTTAAAAGCCTTAACGTAAAACCCTAAACCTAGAAAAGTCGTAAGCCCTAAAGCCTAAACCCTAACCTAAAACCCAAAATTCGAAACCTAAAACCCTAAGAAACACTAAACCCTAAACCCTAAACCTTAAGAAAACCTAAATGCTATAAACCCATTTAAAACCCCTACAAACCATAAACTCTAAATCCTAAATCCTAAAATTTCGTTAGCCCTAAACCAAAAAAACATGAAAAAATCTAAGCCTTAAACCCTAAACCCTAAGAAACACTTAACCTTGAAAACCCTAAAAATAACCCAAAACCCCTAAACCTAAAAAATTCTAAGCTCTAAACCCTATAGAGTCCTAAATCGTATATGCTAAATCCAAAAAACACAACAAAAAACCGAAGCCCTAAACTTATAAAACCCTAAAAACCTTTTAACCTAAAAAACCTAAAGCCCCAAACCCTAAAAACCAAGATAAAACCCATAACCTAAAACCCTACACCTAAAAACACCCTAAACCGTAACATAAATCCCTAAATCCTAAACATAAAACCCTAAGAAACCCTAAACCTTAAGAAACTCTAAATCCTATAAACCCTAATATAAACACTAAAAATCATTTACAACACCTACAAAACCCTAAGCTTTAAGCCATAAATCCTAAAAATTGATAAACCCTAAATCTAATAAACACAAAAAAAAACTAAGCCCTAAAACCTAAACTCTAAAAAACCCTAAGAAGCAATTAACCCTTAAAACCCATAAAAAACCCAAAAACCCCTAAACCTAAAAAACTCTAAGCTCTAAACCCTGTAAAGCCCTAAATCATATATGCTAAACCCTATAAAACACAAAAAATCCCTAAGCCCTAAATTCTAAAACTATAAAACCCAAAAAAACCTTAACCTAAAAAACCCACCGCCCTAAACCTTAAAAACCTAGATAAAACCCTTAAGCTAAAACCCTAAACCTTAAAAAACCCTAAACCCTAAACTCTAACCTATAACCCTAAATCCTAAATCTAAAACCCTAAACTCTAAACCTTAAGAAACCCTAAATCCTATAAACCCTAAAATAAACACTAAAACCCATTCAAAACTCCTACAAAACCCTAAGCACTAATCCCTAAATCCTAAAAATCCGTAAACCCAAAACCTAAAAATACACACAAAAAAAAACCTTAAGCCCTAAACCCTAAACCCTAAAAAAACTGTAAGAAATACTTAACCCTTCAAACCCCCTAAACCTAAAAAAACTCTATGCTCTACACCCTATAAAGCCCTAAATCGTATTTACTAAACCCTAAAAATATAAAACAACCCTAAGCCCAAATCCCTAAACCTATAAAACCCTAAAAAACCTTAACCAAAAATACTCAAACCAGTACTATGTCGCCCAATGATCCAGAACATGACGATGTTGAAGGCTAATGCAAGACGGTGATGAACTACACCAAAGGGGGAATCATCGAGTTGATCGGCGATTCCGACTAATGTCGCCGAGTGATCCACTACAGCGCAAATCTGTGAAAACTATAAATACTAGTTAGAGTTGTAGTTTTAAGTGTGGAACATTTATTATAATTTTCATATAGAATAGTACTTTTTATATTTTTGCTATAGGTTTGAGAGGGTTTTAAAGAACTTGAAGGTTCAAAAGGGTTTCAACTCCAAGCTTTTGGGTTTGGGTCTCTTGGATGCTTCACTCTTAGAGTGTTTTAAGACTTAAATCTTCATACCAATTTGAATGCAAGCTCATTTTGGTATAAATTTCTATCTCTTTAGCATGTCTAGCTAAAACCCCAATTCTTAGGGTGTGATTTTGTGAATATGGGTTAGATTAGTTGTTGAGTCTTGCCTGTTGGTGGTTTATTTGTTATATTGATGTGATTTTGTTTAGTAGTTGTGGTGGAACTTAATGAAATTGTAGTTGCAAATACGATTTCACCTTTGTGTTTTTGGCTTGCTAGAGAGAGAGGTCTTAAAACTAAGACTTCTAAATTGATTGCCAGTGCGAATGGATTGACATGAGGTTCAGCTCGAGAGAGTAAACCCTAGTCCCATGTCCACACACTCAGCTCGAGAGAGTGAGTGAATTAAGGCGGAGGTTGTTCTTCATGCGGCAAGTGGGTGTCCGAGAGGAACCCGCTTGAAACGGGGTAAGTTGCTCGAGAGAGAGCTTATCCCCTTTAAAGTCTAGCCTAGTCACAAATATTCAATGAATTTACTACCAAAAGCATGTACCCAATGATTTAGTCTATCTCGTATTCCTATCACATCCCAAGAATCCCGTCTCCATATTAGCATCTTTCTTTATTTTCACTGTTTTTGCTCACTAATTACAAACCCTCATTGTTAATTGACACTTTTGTGTCACCCCTTACACTTAATATGTTTTTATTCGACCATGTTTTTAGCTATGACTAATTATAACTTAATTTTATTTCTCTATTAATTTTCAAGACCACTCCCTTGGGACTCGACCCCAACCCTTGGTTGGGTTATTATACTATTGTACGATCGTAGACACTTGCATTGGAAGTTGCGTCTTGATTATGCAAACATCACCCTAAACCTAAAAAACCTAGATAAAACCCTTAAGCTAAAACCCTAAACCTTAAAAAACCCTAAACCTTAAAAAACCCTAAATCTTAAACCCTAACCTAAAACCCTAAAATATCCTAAACTCTAAACCTTAAGAAACATTAAATCCTACAAACCCTAAAATAAACACTAAAAACCATTCAAAACTCCTACAAAACCCTAAACTCTAAACCCTAAATCCTAAAATTCTGTAAACCCTAAACCTAAAAAAACACAAAAAAAAATCTTAAGACCTAAACCCTAAACCCTAAAAAACTGTAAGAAATACTTAACCCTTAAAACCCCCCAAACCAAAAAAACTCTAAGCTCTAAACCTTATAAAGCCCTATATCGTATATGCTAAACCCTAAAAAACAAAAAAGAACCCTAAGCCCTAAACCCTAAACCTATAACCTATAAAACCCTAAAAAACCATAACCAAAAAAACCCAAAGCCCTAAACGCTAAAAAGATAGGTAAAATCCTTAACCCAAAACCCTAAAACTAAAAACACCCTAAACCCTAAACCCTAAACCTTAACCTAAAAGCCTAAATCCAAAACCTAAAACCCTAAGAAACCTTAAACCCTAAACCTTAAGAAAACATAAATGCTATAAACCCTAAAATAAATTTAAAACTCCTACAAACAAAAAGCTCTAAACCCTAAATCATAAATTTTTGTAAACCCAAAACTTAAAAAACACAAAAAACTCTAATCCCTAAACCATAAACCCTAAAAACCCCCAAAACCCCTACACCTAAAAAGCTCTAAGCTCTAAGCTCTAAACCCTATAAAACACCAAAAAAAAACTAAACCCTAAACCATATACCTATAATACCCTAAAAAACCTTAACCTAAAAAACCTAAAAACCAAGATAAAACCCATAACCTAAAACATTAAACCTACAAAACCCTAAGCCCTAAACCCTAAACCCTAATCTAAAACCCTAAATCCTAAACTAAAATCCTAAGAAATCCTAATATCTAAACCTTAAGAAAGCCTAAATCCTAAAAACCATTCAAAACTCCTACAAAACCCTAAGCACTAAACCCTAAATCCTAAAAATTTGTAAACCCTAAACCTAAAAAGACACAAAAAACACCCCAATCCCAAAACCCTAAATCCTAAAAAATCCTAAACCCTAAAAAACCCTAAGAAACACTTAACCTTTAAAACCGCTAAAAAACCCAAAAAACCCTAAACATACAAAATTGTAAGCTCTAAACCCTATAAAGCCCTAAATCGATAAGCTAAAACCCTAAGTCTTAAAAAACTCTAAACCCTAAACCCTAACCTAAAACCCTACATCCTAAACCTAAAATGCTAAGATACCCTAAACTATAAACCTTAAGAAACCCTAAATCCTATAAACACTAACATAAACCCTAAAAATCATTCAAAACCCTAAGCGCTAAACCCTATATCCTAAAAATTTGTAACCCCGAAACCTAAAAAAACACGAAAAAACCTTAAGACCTAAACCCTAAACCCTAAAATAACCCAAAGAAACACTTAACCATTAAAAACCCCTAAACCTGAAAAAACTCTAAGCCCTAAAACCTACAAAGCCATAAATCATATATGCTAAACCCTAAAAAACACAAAAGAACCCTAAGCACTAAACCCTAGACCTATAAAACCCTAAAAACCTTAACCTAAAAAACCAAAAGTCCTAAATACTAAAAAACTAGGTAAAACCCTTAACCTAAAACCCTAAATTTAAAAAAAATTCAAGCCCTAAACCCTAAACCCTAACCTAAAACCCTAAATCTGAAACCTAAAACCCTAAGAAACCTTAAACCCTAAACCCTAAGCCTAAAAAACCTAAATGCTTTAAACCCTAAAATAAACCCTAAAACCCATTTAAAACCCCTATAAACCATAAGCTCTAAACCCTAAATCCTAAAATTTCGTAAACCCTAAACCTAAAAAACACAAAAAACCCTAAGCCCAAAACCCTAAACCCTAAAAAATTTTAAGAAACACTTAACCCTTAAAAACACTAAAAAACCCAAAAACACCTAAACCTAAAAAACTCTAAGCTCTAAATCCTATAATGCCCTAAATCGTACATGCTAAACCTTAAAAAACACAAAAAAAAACCTAAGCCCTAAACCCTAAACCTATAAAACCCTAAAAAACCTTAACCTAAAAAAACTAAAGCCCCAAACCCTAAAAACAAAGATAAAACCCGTAACCTAAAACCTTAAACCTAAAAAAACCCTAAGCCCTAAACCCTAAACCCTAACCTAAAACCCTAAATCCTAAACCTTAAACCCTATGAGACCCTAAACCCTAAACCTTAAGAAACCCTAAATCCAATAAACCCTAATATAAACCCTAAAAACCATTTACAACATCTACAAAACCCTAAGCTCAACACCCAAAATCCTAAAAATTCGTGAAACCTAGATCCAAAAAAGACAAAAAACCCTAAACCCTAAAAATTCCTAAGAAACACTTAACCCTTAAAACCCTAAAAAACCCAAAAACCCCTAAACCTAAAAAACTCTAAGCTTTAAACCCTATAAATCCCTAAATCGAATATGCTAAACCCTAAAAACACAAAAGAACCGTAAGCCCTTAACCCTAAACCTATAAAACTATAAAAACCCTTAACCTAAAAAATCCAAAGCCCTAAACCCTAAAAAACTAGTTAAATCCCTTAACCAAAAATCCTAAACCTAAAAAAACCTTAGCCTAAAACCCTAAACTCTAACCTAAAACCCTAAATACAAAACCTAAAATCCTAAAAAACCCTAAACCTTAATAAAACCTAAATACTATAAACCCTAAAATAAACCCTAAAACCCATTTAAAACCCCTATAAAACATAAGCTCTAAACCCCAAATCCTAAAATTCCATTAACCCTAAACCTAAAAAACATGAAAAACCCTAAGCCCTAAACCCTAAAAAACCCTAAGAAACACTTAACCCTTAAAAACCTTAAAAAGCCCAAAAACCCCTAAACCTAAAAAACACTAAACTCTAAACCCTATAAGCCCTAAATTGAATATGCTAAACCCTAAAAACACACAAAAAAAACCCGAAGCCCTAAACCTTAAACCTATAAAACCCTGAATAACCTTAACCTAAAAAACGCAAAGCTCTAAACCCTAAAATCCTAGATAAGCCTTAAGATAAAACCCTACACCTTAAAAATCCCTAACCCCTTAACCCTAAACCCTAAATCCTAAACCTAAAACCCTAGAAACCCTGAACTCCCTAAACCCTATAAACCCTAAAATAAACCCTAAAAACCATTCAAAACTCCTACAAAACAATAAGCGCTAAACCCTAAATCCTAAAAAATACTAAACCTAAAAAAAAAAAAAAAAAAAACTTAAGCCGTAAACCCAAAGCCCTATAAAACCCTAAGAAATACTTAACCCTAAAAAACTTGTAAACCTATAAACTCTAAGCTCTAAACCCTATAAAGCCCTAAAATGTATATGCTAAACCCTAAAAAACACAAAATAACCCTAAGCCCTAAAACACTAAACCTATAAAACCATAAAAACCTTAATATAAATAACCAAAAGCCCTAAACCCTACAAAACTAGGTAAAGAACTTAACGTAAAACCCTAAACCTAGAAAAACCATAAGCCCTAAAGCCTAAACCCAAACCTAAAACCCTAAATTGGAAACCTAAAACCCTAAGAAACCCTAAACCCTAAACATTAAGAAAACCTAAATTCTATAAACCCTAAAACAAACCTTAAAACCCATTAAAAAAACCCAAAAAACTATAAGCTCTAAACCCTAAATCCTAAAATTTCATAAACCCTAAACCTAAAAAACCCTAAACCCTAAACTCTAAAAAAAACCTTAGAAATACATAACCCTTAAAAACCCTAAAACCCCCTCAAAGAACCCCTAAACCCAAAAAAAATCTAAGCTCTAAACCCTATAAAGCCTTAAATCGTATTTGCTAAACCCTAAAAAACACAAAAGAGAACCCTAAGCCCTAAACACTAAACCTATAAAACGCTAAAAAACCTAAAGTTCCAAACCCTAAAAACAAAGATAAAACCCATAACCTAAAACCTTAAACCTAAAAAAAGCCTATTCCCGAAACCCTAATCCCTAAGCTAGAACTCTAAATCCTAAACCTAAAACCCTAAGAAACCTAAACCTATATCCTATAAACCCTAATATACACCCTAACAACCATTTACAACACCTACAAAACCCTAAATCCTAAAAATCTGTAAACCGTAAATCTAAAAACCACAACAAAAAAAACCCTAAGCCCTAAACCGTAAAACCCCTAAACCTAACAAACTCTAAGCTCTAAACCCTATAAATCCCTAAATCGTATATGCGAAACCTTAAAAAACACAAAAAATCCCTAAGCACTAAACTCTAAACCTATAAAGCCCTAAAAACCTTAAACTAAAAGAACCAAAGCCCTAAACCCTGAAAACCTAGATAAAACGCTTAAGCTAAAAGCCTAAACCTTAAAAAACCCTAACCCTAACCTAAAGTTTTAAATCCTAAACATAAACCCCTAAGAAACCTTAAACTCTAAACCTTAAGAAACCCTCAATTCTAAAAACCGTAAAATAAACCCTAAAAACCATTCAAAACTCGTAAAAAACCCTAAGCGCTAAACCATAAATTCTAAAAATACATAAAACCCTAAACCAAAAAAAACACAAAAAAAAACCTTAAGCTCAAAACCCTAAACCCTAAAAAACCCTTAACCCTTTAAACCCCTAAACCTGAAAAACTCTAAGCTCTAAATGCTATAAAGCCCTCAATCGTATATGATAAACCCTAAAAAAATACAAAAGAACCCTAAGCCCTAAACCCAAAACCGATAAAACCCTAAAACCCCAAAAACCCAAAACCCCCTAAACCTAAAAAACTCTAAGATCTAAATCCTATAAAACCCTAAATCGTATATGCTTAACCATAAAAAACACAAAGAAAAAACCCGAAGCCCTAAACCCTAGACTTATAAAACCCTAAAACACTTTTAATCTAAAAAACCTAAAGCTCCAAACCCTCAAAAACCCAAGATAAAACCCATAACCTAAAACCTTAAACCTAAAAACACCCTAAACCCTAGCCTAAAACCTTAAATCCTAAACCTAAAACCCTAAGAAACCCTAAACCTTAAGAAACTCTAAATCCTATAAACCCTAATATAAACCCTAAAGAACAATTACAACACCTACAAAACCCTAAGATTTAAATCCTAAATCCTAAAAATTCATAAACCCTAAATCTAAAAAACACAAAAAAAAGCCTAAGCCCTAAACCCTAAACCCTAAAAAAAAACCTAAGAAACACTTAACCCTTAAAACCCATAAAAAAAAAACCAAACCTAAAAAACTTTAAGCTCTAAACCCTAAAAAGCCCTAAATAGTATATGCTAAACCCTATAAAACACAAAAAATCCCTAAGCCCTATGTTCTAAAACTATAAAACCCCAAAAAACCTTAACCTTAAAAACCTAGATAAAACCCTTAAGCTAAAACCCTAAACCTTAAAAAACCCTAAACTATAAACCCTAACCTAAAACCCTAAATCCTAAACCTAAAACCCTAAGAAACCCTAAACTCTAAACCTTAAGAAACCCTAAACCTAAAACCCTAAGAAACCCTAAACTCTAAACCTTAAGAAACCCTAAATCCTATAAACCCTAAAATAAACACTAAAAACCATTCAAAACTCCTACAAAACCCTAAGCACTAAACCCTAAATCCTAATAATCCGTAAACCCTAAACCTAAAAAAACACAGAAAAAAACCTTAAGCCCTAATCCCTAAACCCTAAAACACTGTAAGAAATACTTAACCCTTAAAAACCCTAAACCTAAAAAAATATCTATGCCTTACACCCTATAAAGCCCTAAATCATATATGATAAACCCTAAAAAACACAAAAGAACCCTATGCCCAAAACCCTAAACCTATAAAACCCAAAGCCCTAAACCCTAAAAAACTAGGAAAAAGCCTTAACCCAAAACCCCAAACTTAAAAAAACCCTAATCCCTAAATCCTAACCTAAAACCTTAAATCTGAAACCTAAAACCCTAACAAACCCTAAACCCTAAACCTTAAGAAAACCTAACACTACTAAAAAATTGTCAAAAAACTACGGCCAAAAGCGACGGACAATGTCGCTAAAAAGAGACGGAAAAAGTCGCTAAAAAGCTATGGACAACGTCGCTTTTTGACATTTTTTTTAAAAAAAATTTAACAAAAGCAATGGACTCCGTTGCTTTATTTAAATTTTTTTTTTTTTTAAAATTTCTAAAAGGATACGTAGTCCGTCGCTTTTCTAGAAATTTTATTTTTGAAAATTCCTGAAAAGCAACGGACAAAACCACGTTGTCCGTCGCTTTTCTGGGATTTTAAAAAATAAAACACAGAAAAGCGACGGACAAAACCACGCTGTCCGTCGCTTTTTTGGGATTTTAAAAAATAAAACACAGAAAAGCGACGTACAAAACCACGCTGTCCGTCACTTTTCCTGTAATATTTTTGGCAGTAGAAACTGGCAGTTTATGTTGCCCACCTGCAAATGCAATTCAATTCAATTCTACACTATTCAGCCCAATCAAACACACACAATTATAAACAATCTAAGCAAAACATAAAACAACAAACTTAAAATAACATTAAAAAGTATCTAAATCACAAATTAAAGACTTATAAAGTCTTTCAAAATTCATTTCAAAATTACAAAAAGTTCATAAATGTCTAGAGATCTAAACTAGGGAGTGGGTTCTGCATAATCATCCTCATCACTCTCGGTGTCGGTGTCATCGGGAGCCAAAGTAGTAGGTCGACGAGTGAGGTTCATCACTTGTTCTTTGATTTGCTGAACGGTCTCACTCATGCTTTCTTGTTCAGCTACTCTTCTCCTCTCCGACTCTGCCAGTGCCGCTGTAAGTTTAGCTATTTGAGCCGACATAGCAGCAATCTGAACACCTTCAAGTGCCTCGGCTTGACGTGATGATCCAATTCCTTCTAAGCCTGACTGGAGTCGTCTTACATCGTTCCGAGAGCCTAGACCATAGTATCTACCCTTGTGTGCCCCCTACCACTTTTTCTTTCCAAATCTGGGTGGAAAGTTCAGGTATCAATTGGATCGAACTATCTAGATCCTCAGCGACGTACTGATGAAAGTCATTTTGCATATTAAATATAAAAATTGACATCAATATATATACATATCATAAATATATTCACTATTAATATATATTATTCATATTAAATAACTTACAAAAGTTCGATCGGCCCTTTCCTCCACCCACACATCCGAATCCGACTTATTTTCTTTCTTCCTGACATGAGTCTTCTTGAAAACCTCCGGTTCAATGGGAGTGCGTCCCAATTCTTTTTCCTATAAATAAAAACTGAAATTTGTAACGATATATATGAATCAACTAATTATTTATTTAAAAGTTTGAATTAGAACTTACCATCTCTCGTGCAATTGTTCCAACCATCTTTGCACCTTCGGTGTGCACCGAGCCACCTTTAAGACTGCCTCTAGCCTTTTAGCTTGATCTGATATTGCCTTAAACTTGTATGTTTTCCAATACTGACCCAATTCATCAAAAACATGAGGCAAAATCCAACCGGGACGCTCACCACTATCCCGAAGTTTCTTTAGCCAGCTAGACAATCTGGCAGATGCCTTTCTCTCAAATGTGGTCCCAATGACCAAATTGTACCTCGACTCCCAAGTACACATAGTCTGAAAAAAATGAATAACGTTAATTAGATCAATAGTAAAAAAAAATTAAAGTATACTAAACTTAACTAAACAATATATACCTTAAAGTTATTATACATCTCCTGGCGTATACTGTTTGGAATCTCGCTCCAAGCCTGATAAGTCTGTGTATAGAGTCTTCTAACACAGTCTTTTAAAGCCCGGGAAGCATCCTTTGCAGGATACCACCTGCAAAATACATAATAAATATGTTAGTTCATGAATAATATATTAAAGTATAAGAAATAAATAAAATAAACTAACAAATAGATAACAAAACAAACTTACGATGATCCATCCGGCTCAATCATGACTCTACCAAGTCTGTCCTTCTGGCCAGGAGCTAGAGCAGGCATCGTATCATCTGGTGTAGCTGTAGACGAGGGTGATACATCAGGATGCACAAAATGCTGAGTCAATGGAGGCGTACCGACCATAGCATCTGACTGCTCGCTACTAGAATCTCCAAGCCTCATGGCAGATAACTGAGGAGATGTACCTGTGGGATATGAAGTACCTACTGATAAGGGTCGTCCTCGACAAATATCCTATCAAGGTAGGTCCTCGTAGAGTCGTGAAGGCAATGCCTGTGAAGTAGATAAAGCACCGCCTGGTTGACGATAATTACGATAATATTGTCGAGGATCCGCCGTACCAAACAGAACAATAAATAAATGAGTATCATGGCTGATGCACTCTGGCGTAGAAGAAATAGATCCTACAATATCCTCAGGATCTATCGGTCTCCTAGACTTCTTCTTCTTAGCCTGTTTAATCTGGATAACTCCAAGCTGGTCGCGATGTCTATCACCGTCATCACCTGATGACATCTGTATGCAAATTTACATGTATAATATATATAAAAATCATAAATTAAATAAAATTAGCAAAATACACTTACATATATATACTAGCTAGCTTTCATTCTACACTATTCCTCCTCGCTTGTTTCAATTCCATCATTCTCCCATTTTTCCTCCTCAGTTGTTTCATTTTCATTATCGTCCCATTCTTCGTCATCAAATGATTCATTTTCCTCAT
>JAJOOS010001866.1:0-37670 GCA_029582725.1 Solanum chiquidenum
GCATGCAAGCACTCCACATAGCGAGGAGGGTCAATTAGTAACACAAAGCATGCTCACAGTTACCCGATAATTCTCGAAATAGGCCGAAAACATAATTTCTGAACACCTATGCATGATTCAATAACTACCAACCCAAATCCCAACTAATCAACATGCATTCACACTCTCAAGCTCAATCTAAGAGAGGGAAATTGTTGCCTACCTGTAGGCCGATCACACGCGCTCCAAAATCACTTTTCTGGAGCTTTCCCTTTCCGAACGTCCTCGAAACGCTGCCCCGCTATAAAAAATAGAGCCACAACATTATTACGGTCGTTTAGACACCAAAATCACAACAAACGGAGACGGATCAATTTTGGAGTCAAAATGGGAATCATGGGACCCGCACCGAACTGTCCGAATTTGACTCCGTCAAGACACCCTAAACAGCCCCAAACTTGTGGTCCAAAATGGAACACAATTCGGGGATCAAAACGCATCAACACCCAACAAGCAAGAAAACCACACTTATATCAACTTAAAAGAAAACATTGCAGCAGTCTAAACTTGAAATTAACTAGAATCAAAAAGTTCCCAGCACTCCTTGAACACTCTACGACAAAGACACAATAATTTTCAACACGTGGGACTTCGAATCACCCAAAACTGAGCTAAAATGAGTGAGATATGATCAAAACAATAATGCCAAAAACCACAGCTCGAAAAAGGGTTCTGCAGTCAGGTTAATTGCGAAATTTACCTCAAACTGAGAGCCCAAATCACTATCCGAACTCACCAACGCGTTGTCCTCAAAAAATCTGACAACTTTGCCTTTTGAATCGCCCAAATTGGTTGAGAGATGAGAGAGTTATGAGAGTTTGAAGTTCTAGAAATGTTGCTGAAAATCTGCATTATATTGCAGATTTTCTGCAATTTTTCCAACAACTAAAAACCCCGACGGGGTACTCCGATCTCGTTCGGAACCCCGCGCACGCAAACGAGATATGCAACCAAACCAAATTCGATATTCCAGACTCGACGGCGCAGTCGAAATTTCCATCAGAGGTCATTTCGATAAAAAGTGGGTCCCACTTCCAAAAGCCATTTTAAGTCAAAACCCACAAAAGGGCTCGAAAACATATTGAAAACCTCCAGACACAAAAGAAGGGTCAATCTAGACCAAACTCGACATTCCGGAACTAACCACGCTGACGGAATTCTCATCCGAGCGCGTTTACTCAGAATGTTGACCAAAGTCAAACTCAGGCTTAAATTTAAAGTTAAAACGCCTAATCGCACCGACTCACACTGAAAAACTCGGGAGTCATGACGACCATGCTACTAGCCTAAAATGACCCTTCCGGAGCTGATGGAATCGTCAAAATTGGATTCCGATGTCATCTTCTTGAACTTTTGATCGAAAATGATTGTTTAAGGTTCATAAGCTCCAAAACACAAAAACTCGCATCAAGACCAAACGAACGACCAGGTGACCGAACTGTCAGTCCCAACAAGTCATAAATGACTTGGGGTCGCTATAGGAACGCTCTAAATGACACATAGAAGGCAAAACACAGAAATGACCAAGAGGGTCATTACAATATACCAACATATCACTAAAATGTAGCAACATAAGACACATTTTTCAACAAATGAAATATATGTTGGACAACTGAACAAGACTATATTTCTAAAATCATATGAACAAAATGGTCACAAAAAGAACAACAAAAGCAACAAAAAACAATTTTTCACTGAATGTTAACAATACATATACATTCTCTCAAAATTAGGGCTTTTTGGGTTTGTTGATTTTCTTTCAAAAACAATAAATAATAGGTACCATTACACCATTATTCAATTTTTCACATCTATAGAACGATTTATTATTCATTAACCCAAGAATTTTTTTTAGTATTGTTCGAAAATTGTAAAATATTCAAAAAAATGACTTGCCATTTTAAGTCGAACACAATCTTCAGTTCACAAAGAGGAGAGAGAGTCACGACCTGAGATGAGGAGGAAGATAAGATAATGGGGGAGAATGCTTGTTTTGATAGTTGGATTTTTGGATTTTTGAATTTTCTAAGGAAGAAGAGAAGAGAAGAGAAGAGAGAACATTGGGAGAACAAGATAAGAGAAAATTCTATTTTCTTTTACTTTTTTTTAAAAATGGTTTGGATAGAATTATAAAAGTTGAAAAATGAAGTGTTTTTTTTTATTATAAAAGATTAGAAAGTTTTAAAAATATTAATTTAGTCCCAAATTTATTTAATTACATTTTAAAGTGAATTTAACCATTTCTTGATCAAAGTGTCACCAAAAACCAAACCAAAACTTAATTGACACGTTTCATTTAATTGTCTGACCTTACTTCCTACTTCACAACTCGTATTATTCCACAAAATTCCATCCTCAGTCGAATCATGGAGTCGTCTTCCTATGAGCTGAATGCCTCCGTATCATCGTTGGAATTTCTCAGCTTATTCCTCTTTCGTCCCCTTCTTGCTATCGTCTTCGTCTTCTCCTTCCTTATATTAGGTCTGTATTTTCATGGTAAGAATCTGCAATTTGGGGTATCTATAAGAATAAGAACTTGATCTGAGATTTGTGCAGGTTGGTTTTTAGCTTGGAAATTAGTGCTGGTTCATGTTCCTTTGGTACAAGAAATCTTTGGTTTGCGGAAGAAAACCGTCAAGCCGAAACCTGAAAATCGGGGTCGGTTCACTCAAATTTACAACAACATGGACTCACAATCTTCTGCTTCCCAGTGGTAAAACCTTTTACAGTCTGAGATTCTGCACCTTTACAACTAATTTTAGCTAACTGAGTGAGGTGTAGTTAATCAACTGAGCTATTAAAATCTCACTTGTTGTTATTAAGTTCTTTTACCACAAAATGCTTTAATTGTTAATGTTCTCTTTTGTGTGCTTTGCGTAAAAGGATATGATGTAAACTTGAACAAGAAAACTGAATTAAGTTGAACAAGATAACTGAATTAAACTTGAACAAGAAAACTCAAAACTGAGGACAGTAAGGACGGGATAAATCTGATATTGGAGAATGTACCATCTTATTTAGGATTTCATAGTAGAGTTTGATAAAAAATACAGAAGGTAGGATGTAATAGTAACTGTTTTGGTAAGGAGAGCTTATAAGCAGCATTTCCCATCTTCTGAACAATTTGATAGGGGTCATGGTATTTGGAAGAAATTTTAGAGAAATGCTTGCTAGACAAAATCAGTTTTCTGTATGGTTAGATATTAAGATAGACCGGATCTCCCAACTTGAAAACTGCTTATCTGATCTTATCTAGTTGGCATGGTCTACCATTTTGTGCTGAGATCTGGATAGATGAAGCATTGAAACTTAAGCAACTGCAATTTGAATTCCATGGCAATTGAAAGTTAAAACTTTTGTCTACTTCACTCACCCCAGTCACCTTGAACATAAGGTAAATGCGGGGGAGGGGGTTGTCCATACAAATCTTCTTAAGGAGTGGTTTGGATGGAAGTATGGAAGGTGGTAGCATACCATCATTCTGCAAACTCAAATAGAGTGTCCAATTTGAAGGTGAATCAGTGCACTAATATTTTAAGTAGGTCTCCGCACACTTGATCGAGGGTTATATGCAATGGATGTTTTTCAGGGTTACTCCTTGTATGGTAAATATTTCTTGCCATAGTTTACAAGTGAGAATTAGATTCCTATCACTTACAATATGCTCATGCATCGCACGAAGTTTGAAGATATGCTTAATGAATAGCCTGACAATATCCACAACAAGCAGAATAAGGGTGTGACAGTGCTAGGAAGTATGCATATTTAGTTTATCTATCGACCACTACCCATTTAACTTTCCTTCTGACTTAGGCAACACTTCAATGAAATTGTTAGAGAGAAGGCCCAAAATAGTCCCTCATCTTTGGGTTAAGACTCAAAGTCATCCTTGAGGTTTCACATGGAGCACTAATAGTCCCTCATGTTTGCAATATTGGTACACTTTTGGTCCTCCCCTAAACTTTTGCCTATTTTTTAACATTAATTTTGTTCATAATTTTATGCAAGGAATGTCCCATCGTCTTTTTATATATTTAGTAGAAATAACAATTCTATGTGAGAGAAGGTGAGAAGAAGAACACCTTGTTCTGTTCATACTGCAGCTAAACTAAGAACATTTTAACATATGACATTGCAAGAAAAGAAAAATTTGTACTATTGCACATGAAATCGTCGTAATGAACCTCTCGACTTTATCTGCAATATGATTTTTACTAAACAAAACAAGGTCTTTTTCTTCTCACAATCTCTAACATGGAGTTATTATTTCTACTAAATATATAAAATGACGATTAAACATTCCATACATAAATTATGAAAAAAATCAATGTTAAAAAATAGATAAAATTTTGAAGGAGGACCAAAAGTGCACCAATATTGCAAACATGAAGGACTATTAATGCTCTATGTGAAAACTCAAGGATGACTTTGAGTCGAGATAAGAGACTATTTTGGGCCTTTTCTCAAATTGTTACTAATGCTATTCCAAGCTAGTAATGGAATAACCCCTGATAGGCAGAATGATCATATTTACTTTTCTGAAACACATCACACTTCGTCACATAGTTAACCGCATCATCTTTGAGACCTTTCCAGTAAAAAAAGCAACCACTTGCCTGTAGGTGTGATGAATCCCAAATTGACCACCAACTACAGAGTCATGCACAACTTCAACATTTCCATCCTTAAAGATAAGGTAGACTCTACTACCAAATTTCCATTTTCTCTGCTTGCTGACAAGGGCATAACCTTTGATATCCTCCTTGAGGACATCCAACTTATGAATTACTTGACCAGTTTTATATTTTAATTTCAGCTATCCCTTATGGCCTGCATTAGATTTGTCCTCATTGTGGACAATGTAAAGAAGGCGTTTACTTTGTTCTCCTTCCCCTTCTTATACTCAAATCTCAAAATCATATTGCATCAACTTACTACTTTCTCAAAAAAAAAAAAATATTGCATCAACTTACTACTTACTCAAAAAAATAAAAATTGCATCAACTTACTCACCCATTTAAGTTGTGCTTCATTTGTGCAATTTCAGTTCTAATAGGAATTTTAGACCCTTCTGATCAGCATTGACAGTGAAGTTTCTGGCTACCAATTACTGACCCCACTTTGTCATAGCCATTATTAGTGCTAGCAGTTCTTTGTCATACACATACATAACTTCGTATTGATTAGATATGTGCTAGCTTAAATAAGCAATAGCTTGCCCTTTTTGCATCGGTACTGTCCCAATATCTACATCATATGCATCTATCTTCATAGTGAAAACCAAGGAGAAGTCAGTTAATGTCAATACTGAAGCTGAAGTTAAAGCCTTCTTTGAAGATGTTGCTGCTGATCTGTCAGTCCAATTGAACCCACTTTCTTCAGCAAATCAATTAGGGATTTGTTAATCCGTCTATATCCTTCTATGGACCTTCTGTAGTACCTGACCAATCCTAAGAATCCCCTCAACTATTTGGTGTTGGCAGGCATAGGCCGTTACTGAACTATCTGGACTTTTTTTAGGGTTAGTAGAAACCTCTTTGAGCTAAGAAGATGCAATTACCTAACTCAATGCTTGCCGTAGCAAAATGACTCTTCGATCTTTTGGCATGAAAGTAACCCTCAAATGCTTAACATGCTCCTCCAAGTTCTAACTGAAGATCAGTATGTCATACAAAAAGATTAAGATGAATTTCCTCAATTACTCCTTGAAGACACGATTCATTAAGATCTGAAAGATGGAAGGAGCATTAGTTAAGTCAAAAGGCATGATTAGATATTCATAATGTGTCCTAAAGTAAGTTTTGTGGGCCTCAGGTGGTGTCATTATAATATGATGATACCCAAATCTGAGGTCTATCTTTGAATACACATATTAACATCCCAATTCATCCAACAACTCTTGTATGATGAGTATGTGATATTTGTCTTTGATAGTAATATGATTTAGAGTGCTGTAATTTTCACAGTCTTTAGCTGGCATCTTGCTTGCCTACCAACACCAATAGAAAAGCAAATGTGCAAATGTGTTACAAACTGTGTTGTATCAGGCCTTGTATTGATGGGGTTGGACCTTTCCTTTAATGCGATATGATCAAATTGCCATATGAAGGGAGGCAATTCTTTTGGTTCCATGAATACCTCCTCATATTCCTGCAATACCACTACTGGTTCTTTTCCTTGATCCTGCTCACTCTTCTCTTCTTTACCCTTTCTCTTCTCTTCATTTAAGATACCACACCCTTTAGTTAAAACAGTTTACCTTGATGCTCAAACAACATAGTCAACTTCTTAAAGTCAAGCAAGATGTCCCCTAAGTCACATAGTTGCTACACTCCCAAAACCACGTCATGGGAACCTAAGGGTAAAAAGAGGAAGTGAAGTTTAAATACAATGCATTGCAGTAATCATTCTAGTCCCTAGCAAATTCCTGATACTGGCACTGGATTCCCATCTGCCAAGCTTGCATGAAGGAGCTGATAAGGGTCCACCTTCCAGCCCATCCTAGATAGTAAAGCACTATCAAGGAAGTTGTGACTTTTGAGTGGAGCCAATATCAATTAAGATGTTGAAAGGTCTTCTTTGGCAATAACCAGCAACCCTCCATGTTGTATAACCACTTGTCCCATTAAGAGCATCAATAGATATTTCATGCGCCTTTGCCATCCATTCCACATTAACCTGTTCTTCTTCCTCCACTACTTCTTCTGCTACCTCCACTTCCAATTCCAATAAGAATAAATGTGCCTTGGCCTTACACACATGTTCAGGTTGATGTTTCTTATCATGTTTATAACATAACTAGGGCTCAAACTTTTCTGTTTTTTTTTTTTTTGAGATAAGGGTAACTGTCACAAAAGTCTCATCATCAAATAATGATGAGCATAGGCCACTTACTATCTCATCAAAGCATATAAAAACTACCCCTAGAGAGATTACAAATTGCCTATGAAATCAACAAAAAGTTCTGTATCCCCCATCATATCTTGTTTACACCTAAAATACCAAAGGCTAACGCTATTCATTATAATCTTCTGAATGTTGTTACTCTTATCCCCAGAACATTTAGCATTCCTTTCTTTCCATAATACTCTTGATTTCTGTCTCTACTTTGATTCTTCATTTTTTGCCGGCTCTTCCAACTCCACTACTATGGTGGCTCTTACCTTCATTTCATCTTCAGTCCCTGTAACTTATCAATTTCAGCCAATTCTTCAAGTAAACTATTCTTCTTATTTACCAGCTTCCCAAAATTTGTTTTGCGCCATTCCTTGAGTTTTTCCTTGAGCATTCTTAGTTTAACATTTAGTCTGTAGTTTGGGCATCCTTCCACCAAGAATTCATTCCACCATGCTTGAATCAGATCAGTGAAGCCTTCCACCTTGAGCCATCAGTTCTCAAACTTGATAGGGCAGTGGTGAGAGAGCAGTCTAGGTTGCAGCTTTTGCTTGATATTTTTGAATTTTTCTTCCCATTCCATAGATAATATGAATCTATCTAGTGTAGCTGCACTTGGATGATTAGGGCCTCTAAACCAAGAAAAGATTCCACTCCAGCTTCTACTGTCCCACATCATAAGAACCCCCCCCCCCAACAGCTACCCTCAGCTTCCAGGTAAGCACACTTCATCCATCGACATGACCATAATTGCTTTTCCATTACTTCAACTTCCTTGCTGATCTTTGTTTCTTGAAAGCATTAGACATCCGCCTTCCGTTTTTGCATTAAACTCTTCATCATTTCTCTCTTGCTCTGGTTGTTCAACCCTCTTACATTCCAGTCAGCAGATTAACTTTCATTTAAAAGTTAAACTCAGATTCCTCCCTCTACTTCTGTTTCCTTTCACTTCTTCAGTCAAGCTGGATTTTAGGTTTTTTCAACTTGTTTTTCCCAATTCGTCTGCTCTTTGGGGTAGAAACTGTGCCTTACCAGGCCCCTTCTTATGATCTAGTTGTGATTTCCTCTCATCAATCTTCATCAACAAGGCTATGGTTTCTTTTTCAACCCTTTGAAAGCCACCCTGTATGTATTACTTATCTCTTAATTTAGTCATCCAAGGCAAGTTAAGTAGGCTTGGACAAATGATAGTTGGTGTGGTCAGTGGTTTAACCTGAGCATAGGAAGGTAGTAGATCTGTTATTATTGGAGTTAGGAAATGATGGAGAACTCTTCATGTCTTTCGATTGCTTAAAGAATATTGATTCTGGAAAAGAATAAGGTCTATGAATTCATACAACATACTAAATTCTGGCTTCAATCCTTTAAGAATATGTTGATAGCATGGTTAGGATCCATATGAATCCTAGTCATGGCTCTTATCAAAGGATTCCTGAAACTTAATCACTCCCCCAGTTTGTTTCATGAAACAAGTTAACTTATGGTATCATCATATTAACCCCCAAACTGATCAACAACCAAAGATAAAATATACTCCTCCCAGCAAGGAGGCGGAAGATGTGATCTATTCCTCATGAAGGTCTGATGCCACTGGAGAGCACTATCATCGAAGTGTAAGGATACCACTATCACCTTCATATGAGGGCGAACTTCATCAAGAAAACTCGTTCCACCTTATACCACCAAGCTTAGAAATCCTTCCTAGTAAATCTAGGGAATTCAAACTTTGACAACCTAGTGAAAGACTGAGAGTGCTCTTGGGGTGAAAAGGTGTTATAATGAGCTAGATTTGAATAATAGATGTTTTGAGAATTTGGGTAACAAACTGGGTTATGAGGTGAAGGGTACGTAGTTTTTGTATACACTGGCTGTTCCTTATAGAAAAAAGTATATATTGATTGCTTGTTCTATTCCCCTCCACCACTCTTAAGTAATCGTGGAGTGGAACTTCATACAATCAACATTAGGTCTTTTTATTCCCATATCTTCTAAGATATATCATTAACCACCTCAAATAGCCTAGCCTTTGGAAAGTTTATTCCTTTGATGTAAGTATCCATTTAACCATCACAAATAGCCTATTCTATCTTAAAGTTTACTCGCTTTATCTAAGTATCCATTTTGTATGCTGCTCTGCTAACTTGAAATTCATGAATAACTTTTTACGCGTCAAGTTATTCTCTTTGGTGCTGTGAGAGAGTCAGTGAAACTGCCGACTATTGATGATCGGTCTCTTTACTATTTAGAATCACCCCATACTTTCTCATTTACAATCCTAAATGCCCTAGTGTAATGTAATGAGCATTCTTACTGCATAATTTTGCATATCGAGTGCATTTCTGGTGACCAGCAATTTGTGATGAGTCCTTTGTGGCTGAAGACTGATTGTCTTTGGTCTCATAAATCACAAACATACCAGTGTTTACCTGTTATATGAATCCTTAAAATCTGATCTTTCTGTGTCAAAAATATCATTCATGCTAGTTTAGGTACTACAGAGTTGATACATTGGTTAACATAAAATATTGTAGAAGCAAATTCATCGACACTCTTGAGTTTTTCACCTCTACTTTCAGTATCGAAATCTTAAGGATGCTGTCACATATTGTTGTATTATTACCTTTTGCCTAAACATAGCATTTCTTTTAGTTAAGAAACACATCTATTGATGCAAAAGCTTTTTCTTCAGAAGTCACTTCAGCGGTTGCTGTATAGTTTTATTTTATTTTTATATCAATTTAACATGATAAAACTCTATTTCAAGCACAAACAATATAAGAATTGTGTAATATTGTGCATATACGTCTTGACTTGCATATATCATTTTTGGGACTTTTTTTTATTTAGTTTGACTTTAGACTGTGTAGGTAAGCCGTAAGCGTGATGGCGTCCACTGTCCAGGATTAGAAGCTGAAGTTTCTTGTGCTTTGGGGAGCATCAGGTGCCAATCTCTGTAATCAGCACATTTATCTTCAGCTGATCCTGTTTTACACTTAAAAACTCCTCATTTTCCACATGTATAGTGCTGTTTCATTAGTGTGTATAACATATGGGTTAGTGATTGCAAGGCCAAAAAATATTTGCAATGAATCAGATAATAAAGCAGAAGATTATGTAAGCATTTGGAGAGAAAAGTGTCCATTATTTCTTTATTTATTTTCACTTTTTGTTAAGTTGACATGTTACAATTGTAATTATATTGTGGTTTCAGTGTTAGTGGTTGATGATTTTTCAAAAGCTATGCAAATCGTCTGGAAAACTTAGATTTGATCCTGTTTGGGAGGGCTAACTATCAGTATATGAAACCGAAAAAGGGAATTTTCACGTATACTATATACATACTATATCAGTGTGAAGCACGTACACTAAACTAGTTCTAGTATAAGTGGTAAAGGGAGTTCAAAAGTATATTTTAGCCTTTAAGGTTATAGATTAAATTTTAAGTTTGACATTATAGCTTTTTTTTAGTTCCATACCAAAAAGAAAAAGATTATGGTGTAGTGAGAAAGAAGTTCAAATCCCTTTTTACTTGTCAAATTTTGACTTGGCACACCTATTAATAAAATAATAATTGATGTAATGAGTTTATCATTTTACCCATGGTTAATTGATAAGTCTTAAATATATTTATTCATTATATTTTTCAAAAACATTAATTCTACGCTAATAAATTGAGGGTATAATAGGAAAGAAAAAATATTCTCCTTTCTTGATTTGTCAAAAATGACAAGTAAAAAGGATATTAAATTAGGAAATATTTGACAAGTAAATAGGATAGAGGGAGTAATTTGTTTTGACTTTTTTTCTTTAAAAAAATAATTTTCAAAGAGAGCGATTCTTCTCTTTTTAGCAACTCTTTAATTTTCATGTGACATGATCAAGACCACAAGATTAATGAACATTTTGATGCATTTGACATACTTTTAATTTAAGAAAGAACTATCTAATTATACAAATATTCTTATTATATTTACTAATTCTCTCTATAGTTTGAAATAATTACATATTGTCTCACTAATTATAATTTCATACTCAATTTCAAGTTAGATACACCTAGAGGCTAGATACATGTATTTTTGTTATCAAATTTACTGAAATAGGGAGAGAGGCGAGCGAGATAGTTTATGTATCTCACTTACATGCGAAATATACTAGATACATATATCTAAGATACTAGATATAGACTAGATTTATTCTGAAATACAAATACATAAGGAGAGAGTTGAGCAAGATAGGGGAGAGGCTGACA
The DNA here is from genome assembly GCA_029582725.1 of Solanum chiquidenum. Classification (NCBI taxonomy): domain Eukaryota; kingdom Viridiplantae; phylum Streptophyta; class Magnoliopsida; order Solanales; family Solanaceae; genus Solanum; species Solanum chiquidenum. The sequence continues at coordinate 11,183 of JAJOOS010001866.1, forward strand.
AGAGAAGAGAGTCAGATACATGAGAATCTACTTGGATTCAGTGTATCTGAAATAAATCATACCAAATTTTATCTACTTGGATTCAATGTATCTGAAATAAATCATACATAATTTGGATTTCATGTATTCGAGATACATGTATCTGGCGCGATTTGAAGTCCAAAATTTTAGTAAGATCCATAATATTAAAAATTCGCGTGAAGGGGGTAATTTTCTTTTAAACTAGTGAAATTTATGTTTTTTTGCCTTTAATTTAACATTACACGATTCGTTTTATTTTATTTTATAAATTGTATTAAATTAAAATAAGCAAATTAAAACAAAGAAAATAGATAATAAGTAAAAATCCATTTCATGCAGCTGTCCTAGATCTAGTCGTACTCTGCCAGTAATATCGACTAGTTTTTGGCTCCATATGGAAGGACCTCTTCTCATGAAGAGTATTCGAGGTTGGTCAAATGTCTATTCCCTTTGAGAATCTATGGATTTTTTATTTTATTTTTATTTTTCACTCAATATTTAATTAAAATTTAGATTAAATTTGAATTGTGCATTATAAATTTTTTTCATTTCTCCCTTTGTTCGTAAAGGGGCTTTTATGCAGTTCTCTTCAATGGTGGAGTTATCCAAAAATCGATTGACATCTCTTCGCTATAAAATTAAGTATTATACAACTAAGTTTTTAAATTTTTTTTGAAAATATGCAACTCAACACAAAATATTACAAACTCACGAGGCCAAAGTGTGTTGGAGTAATATTTTAATATTAAAATTATATTGAAGTTATTTCATATTGAATGCAGTCATTAGTTATAGTAATTTTTGTAACTATCAAGTATCAATTCTTTATTTCACCCAAATATATTGTATGTTGAATTTTTTTTATCATTTTCGTGTGTTTACTTTTTTATACTTTAAAGTTTTTTAATAAAAATTCCAATCCTCTAAACAGCAAAGGAGTTCCTCCTAGGGTGGTCCTATATATGCTACCATAGCAAGTGGTAAGCTGTACATATTTGATGTCTTATTATTTTTTGTATGCATATATAAATGTCATCTAGTACTATAATATTAATTCCAGTTGTGAACTTGACAAAATTGATGTAATCCTAGACGTAACCTTAGTGGTGGAGTTGGAAATTTGACAAAAAATGTGTGAAATTAAACATACATTTATAATAGTTACTCGATCTTTTTATCCAATAATACTTGTCTAGTGTCTACTATTGGTTTTGCACACTTCTTAAAAACTATAAATAAAAGGACAATTTACAATATTACCCTTTAAATATAATACATACAATGTCTTGACAATTGTAATAGAGAAATGACTATAATCAATAATAAGGTTAAATTAGGAACTAAGTGTTATATTAATTATTGATTTCATATAGTGGACAAGTATTGTTGGACATTCCAAAATAATATAGTGGACAACTATTGTTGGACGGAGGAGTTTGGTAGGAAGGAGAAAATATTTTCTTTGAAAATAAGTTGATTTCTACCTTATTTTCTTATATTTGGTTGGTGAATGAAAAATATTTTTCATAAAATATCTTTTATTTTTTGCTAGAGGGTAGAAAATACTTTTAAAGGAAAATAGTTTCTAGTTTGAAAACCAACCTCGATAACCGATTCGGAACCGACCCTGACACAACGACACCTGAACTGGAACACGACCCTGACAGAACGACACCTGAACTGGAACACGACCCCGACAAGTAATCTAGGGTCCGACCTCAACACTCGACTTGAAACCCAACATTTGAACGAAACTCGACCCCCAGATTTGAATCGGAACACGACCCCAACGATCCATCCCCCGAGATCCAACCTAGAACATGACCCCGACTCTCGATTCGGGACCCGACATTTAATCTGGATCCCGACATTTGAATCTGGACACGACCCCAACGACCAATTCAAGATCCAACCCTGATACCTGACCTTGACTCTCGATCCGGGATCCAAAATTCAAATTTGAGACAAGACTTCTGAACCAGAACCCGACACCCAAACTAGAATCCGACCCCGATCCGAACGAGGGAGTTGAGTCTCGAATCGAGGTTGGGAGTCAGATCCTAAATCAAGAATTATGAGTCATTTCTCGAATTAGAATCAAAACTCAACACCACAGACTTGAGTTAGGGTGGAAAGTTGAGCTGTGAGGTTGCAAAGGAGTTTAAGAAAATGTTTTTCTCATTTTGTGGAGGTAAATTATTTTTCTTAAATTGAGAAAAATAAGTTGATTTGAAAAACATTTCAGCCAATTAAATATATATTTTTCAAATTTTTTTCTTCATACCAGACACACATAACTATGGACTTCCAAAAGAACGGGTCATAACAGAAAGAATCAATTATATAAATTCTTGACTAATCACATCTCTTTATTTAATTCATCGCAAGTCAATATTAAACAAAATAAAAGTAGTAGAAGTTTCATCTAATATAATATGCCGACAATCATATTATATTATATTATATAGAAGCTAATGGACAAAAAGTAGATATACATTTAATTTGTTTTTGTTTTTTGCTATGTCTGCTTAGAAGAAACGAACCATAGAGTGAAGTTTTGTAGAGTAGCATGATCAGCTCTATAGTGATTTTGTGTAAAATAGAGCAAATCAGACCATGTGAAGTCAGGATAAATTCTTGAGTTGGAGACAAGAAGATGTTGTGGGGGTACTACCACTTTGTCATCCTTTGGACACAAGAAAAAAGCCAAAGATATCCTTTCAACTTGTTTATTTACTATTGATCTGTGCAAGCAACTTTTGTATATTCCATTTGACAGTGCCTGCAATTTAATTAAACAATACAATATGATTCATTTTTGTACAACTATATTACATGTATTATCTACTACATATCTGAGTGTTTTATATGTGTACGATATACTTCATGAAATTAGTTACGAAATTTGTTAGTAATCTTTGATTAATCTCGCGGTAATTTAATTATGATATAATATATCACTAATTCATAGCTAAATGAGATTAGCGTGAATTTTTTGTTGTTTAGCTATAGATTTTATCCGTCATTATTTTCTAGCTAGGGTTTAATTCCTACTACTCACTCTCTCTCTATATATATATATATATGATTGTTAAACTAACATATACATATATATATTTGATTTACTCTTTATTTTATTTTGATAAAGATACATACACTTTTAACTTCGTAGAAATTTGGCCAAACAAGCTATAAAACCTTAAATATACCTATGATGAAAGGTGAAGTTGCAAGCATTAGGTTATAGTACGCTAGCTTGTTCCTACATATCATGTTGTGTTCCACAACCTCTTGTCTTCATTCTATCTATCCCTATTTTAAGGTACATTTTAATTTTACAATGACTAGTTAATTTTAGAATTATGTTTATACGGTTGTCACGTAAGTACCTAAAGTACGTGCTATCTTTATCAAACAAACCCTAATCTTGTTTTTATTTGATGTGAAATTAAATCAGAATTGTAGCCATGACATGTTTTTTACATTAGTTAGAGCAACTATCTGACCCTAGTTCTTACAAAAACTCTAATAACATAAATAGTATAATAGAAAGCCGAGGGTCGTCTTTTAGAAACAACTTCTCTACCTTCACAAGATAGTAGTAAAGTCTGCGTATACTCTATACCTTTCAATGAGGAAACTTTTTTGTAAGTTAGTATGACTCTTGAGTAGGATGAGAAGATCTTGTATTGGCTACTCCTTCTCATCAACTTTTTTGGTGTTACTCTTAGTACTAGTCCCGCTGATAGGTTAGAGGTAAGGTCCATGTCCCCCTCTAACCTCTTGTAACTTTTTGTTATATATCGACATGGTAAGGGTCAAGCCTAACCCTCCACACCAAAGGCTCACAACCTAAGGTGAAAAAGTATACTATGTACCCTTTACAGACCCTACTTAGTGAGATTTCATTGGATTGTTGTTGTTACTGTATTGATATTTAATTTCGATTGCCGTATCATACTTAAAAAAAACAAAGTTTGTGAAGTAGATAACAAATAAACATTGCACTTACCGTAAAAGTGTCACCAATATTGATGACAAGTGCATCATGCCTAGGTTGGACTGATTTCCATATGTTATCAACAAAGACTTCCAATCCTCCAACTTGATCTTGATGAAGAATTGTCAATGAATTTGGATCACAATGAGGTGGAGTTCCAAGGACTAAATTAGGATCTTGGCAAGTTGGATAGAAATTACATCTCATAATGGAACTTGTATCTTTGAAAAAATCTTTGTAGTAACATTTTTCTACACCAAGGCTTATACCAAGTATCTCCATGATTACGAGTCCTACTCTCTTCATTTCCTTGCAGTATCTCTCAAACACCAATCTGTAGAGGGTGTGTGTGCAAATGGGCATGTGGTAATTAGCATAAAAAAAATTATACTATATTGTCCTTTAAAAGATAATCACAAGTGGCAAATCCATAAAAGTAGGATCAACGACTTCAAAGACTTAAAAAAAAAAAAAGACAGATTATTTGCTATTTAAAATATATTGACATATAAGAAATTCTTTACATTATCGGTTTACATATTAAGTCGATTAGCGTTTCCTTCCTTCAACTTGTGATACCAATTCAATGCCTTTTTTTCAAAATACTTACACTATTAAGAGTCTCTTAATTACATCTTTTGTGTATCATTTCAATCTTTTCAACTATCAATATGAAATTTTGTTCATGTAACTTGTGATACCAATTCAATGCCTTTTTTCAAAATACTAAGAGTCTCTTAATTACATCTTTTGTGTATCATTTCAATCTTTTCAACTATCAATATAAAATTTTGTTCATGTACCTGAAACGTAAATTAGTTTCTACTGGATAATGTACTTTAGATGACATAGGAGAAACTAGTCTAAGAAAATATGTACCTTCAAGTTAATAAAATATTATTTAACATATATTGGAGTTCCTTGAGGCAATTTATTTGTTCATCTTCCATGATATATTTGAGATCAGCTACATCAGTAGGTTGATTTGGTATTTTATTGTCATCTAAAATGAATAAATGTAGTATAATTATTATTTTTTATGAAATGATAGTTAAATAATAAAATTGTGTATATGGATAATGGGTAGAATCTTTACATAATCAAATTAAATTAATCCAAATTAACAAGTCGTAATTTAGAATCATCGCAAACATAATGTGGTAACTTTAAAAATTGCAATGATGATATAGAAATTGTTCACACTATACCGACAATATATAATTCAAACTCAAATACATAATAAGTAGTAAATATAAAATCTTAAGCAAATATAAAAACTTTGGATATCCCATACATTACTAGAAAACATGGAATTAAATATGTTAAGTATCTCGAAGTTGATTGAATATTCTTCTAATTCGACGCTAATTCATAGCTAAATGAGATTAGTATAGAATTTTTTATGTTTAGCTACGAAATTTTGTCTATCATTAATTCGTAGCTAAATGAGATTAACATATAAATTTTACTGTTTAGCTACGAAATTTTATCTGATTCCTTATTTTCTAGTTGTGCAAATGAGATGCATATCCTCACATTAATTTCAACATAAAATGTGCAAAGAAAACTTACCCCATTTGTTCAAATTCTTTTCCAAGTGAAGATTCAAAGAAATCAACAACAATACCACTCTGATTAGAGCCATTATTTTCATGAAAATTGAAGGATAATGTTTCTTTCCATGGCAATCTTGAAGTAAATCTCTCTGCATGGGCACTTGAATAACCCCACAAACTACCATGTTGTTTTTGAACCTTTAGTTTTACTTCTAATGGAAGCTTAAAGAAATGATTGACATGAGCATGAGCCATGTTAATTAATTGAGAATCAACTCCATGGTTTATAACTTGAAAGAATCCATGGTTCAAGCAAGCTGTTTTGACAAGCATGGACACAGAATTGATGTCTCCAATTAGGTCTATTATTGGCTCATTTAGCTCTTCTTGTGCTTGTATTAGGTCTTCTTTGGGATAAGTGAATTCTTTAGGTATGTTGGTTTGTTGATGAAAAGTGTCCATTGAGAAATACAAAAGGGACACTGGACTTGTGGCTGATATAAAGGATTTAAGTTATTTATACTGATAACGTAAAAAAAGGTCAGTATATTTAGTTTTGTTTTTTTAGATGTTCATATTAACCTTGCTATGTATGGTTACCTATTATTATAAGTTAACTTAATAATTATATTAAGACTTTATACAACTCATTTATAAATGTTAAATTTATGTCTAGATAAAAAGAAGGGCATAATTGAGTTTAGTAGAGTTTTTCTAGAGGGATATGATGTTAGGTGTATTTATATGTGATCTTAACACAATATTTTCTTTGCATTTTTACCACTTTTAGGTGATACATCATGTTAAATGCACTCTACTTGTGATAATTGTGAAGTATTGATCACCGCGGTGCAAGCTTATTCATTCAAACTAAGCACTAACAAAGGTGCACGACAAGGTAGTAACGAAAGAATAACCCAAATTTTAATTTTTCCTTCTAGTTGAACTAAGAGGAGACAGACAAACTCAATCACAACCACTGTTGGACAGCAAATACATCAACAGTACTAAAAATGACAACTGAGCCCTAAATCAATCATACGGGACATCAATGCACCCTCAAAACCAACTAAGCCCTACGAATTCCACAACATAATGAAGTATTTTGGATGGTAGTACTAGTAATGTACGAACTAATTATGTAGGACTTAGTTATCCCATCTTTTACCTTACATAAAATAATGCATAATTTATACATGTATTAGTTGGTGTGCTAAATTATATACATAGCAACTAAAATGCAACAGAACATGGTATTAGTTATGCTAGTTTTAATACATGAAGACTTTACTTCCTAACCAGCAACCAAAAACATGTTTTTTTTCAAAAATTATATGCACCTTTTGAGGCAATTGCTAGGAAATTGAGTGAGTACTGAGCAAAGGTCTCTGCAACAAGTGTACTTAACTCTCTGTCTTGCAGTTTTGCTAGCTAATGTAAAGGTAGAACATGTTAGTACTGACTGGAGCTAATTTTCTTATAAGACTTGACCTACATACCTATTCAGGCAGTAACTATGGGAGGAAAACTATATATTAAAAGGAGAAGCGACGGAGGGGGCGGCAGGCAATGGGGTGAGCAAACTCTATTTGAGGTATAGGATGGGGACTTAATAACAAGACAATCAACAATAGAACTCAGTAACCAAAGATATGAACTTAAGTGCATCCACTTAAAATAAAGGAAAGGTTAATGAACAAGATCAACAACCTTGGACGAGCACCAGCAAAAGATTAACAAAATCATTAACCTTTGGACTAGCACCAGCAAATCCATGCAGACCATCTACTTTCAACCACCAGAAAATTTTTCTATCTTATGTTATTTCCTGTATAAATATATGCCCAGACCATCAGTGAACGACAATCTTGCTTCACAACAGCGACATAATAAAAGGCCTAGACATCTTCATGTTTCTGATCAGATATAAACGGCCTTCACATCATTTGCTCCAAAGCTTGCAGAGCAGACAGGGCATTTGCGGTGACGAGTCTCTACAATTTTTTGGATACACGGATTACAAAAGAGATGGTAACATTTCGCGAGGACAACCTGTAATGTAATAAAGAAAACTTAGCTCTCAGAGTCAAATAGGTATCAGATAAAGAGTCTAGCAAAGTTAAATTATTTCCTCACTAATGAAATAATTACATGTTTGGAGAAAACTAGTTGCACCTTGGAGGTCAATGAAGCGGGTGCAAACCTTGAGAAAAAGGATCAATCCCGACAGAAAAAAAAATACTAGGTATTTTCTTATCATGTCTAAACAATAATAAATCTTAATAGGTAATGTTACCTAGTACTTGTGCTAGTGGGAAGTAGCATACCGGTGGGATAATCGAGGCATGCACAAGCTGATGTGGACACCACCACTATCAAAAAAATATTTGGAGAATACTAGTTCTATTACCACCATGGCAAAAATAAAACCAATCACTGTAACAAGTTAGCTCTCAGAATCTCTTAGAATCTCACCAAATGGTGGAAGTAAGCATCACTGTGCTGTAGTCAGCCTACTGGTTAACACATGTTTGGTTAGATGTACTATTTTTTTTGGTAAGGAGGTACTATTCGGTCTCACTACTGGACACTGGTTGTCTCCCTAATTCAGAACCATGGATCTCATCACTGAAGAATCTCTTGGATATCGCCACACTATTATCTCAATAAACAATCTAAAGTAAGAACACATAATCTTTTCTTCCCATCTGCTGCCAGAATCACAAACTTGCAACAGTGGATCCTACATCAGATGTGACATTTTATAGGTACTTTCAACTTCACCAAACTGATGCTGATCGACCAAATAAATAAGGAAAAGGTCAGGCGGTCCAACCTCTTTGCGCCTATCAAAGCAAATACTACAATTGAGTATTTCCTTGTATTCCCTTAGTTTCTGCTGAAGCTTCTCAATAACAGATGACCCTTCAATGTGTGATCTCAAACGTGAAGTCTTTCTCCTCAGAGCTTCTACATCCTCCTCTGCTCTTTTTCTCTCAAATCTAGCCAAGTAAAGTGAGGACCATATAATAAAGGGGCACATGAGGGTATTGGTTTAAGATAAATTGATACTGGGTATACAGACAAAGGTTAACCTTCAATTACCTTTCTTTCTCTAGTTCTATCTGCAACTGTGCAAGATCAACTCGAACTTTGTCGATCTTGGATTGCCATTCTTCCAGCGTCTCCCGCAATTGCTGGGAAGATTTTCTTACATCTAAAAACCGTTTTTGGGTGTTCTCCAAAGCAAGAGAATTCTGACCCCTATCTTCAGCAAGTTTCTGGACCAAGTCTGAGCATCCCCTCAACTGAAAGGAAATACACACACTTAAAGTCTGGAGAAATATAAACATTTGGCACTTCAGAGAAGATATGCAATTACCTGGTCATCAATTTTGGCAGCTTTCATTTCATAGGTATTGACCATTGTATTGGCATCTTCAACTGCTCTCTCTGTGATTTGACTTTCCCAGGCCAAACAATCCCGCTGTTGTCTTGCCCGTACTCCTTCTAAAACAAGCTGTGGAACAGAAAATAAACTAACTACAGAGTACAAAAAAGGCAGCAGTAGAAACCTGAGACACTAGAACTGCAGACAGAACGCTTTTTGGAGTACTCTTGAAGTGATGTAAGGAAATTTGTGGATGGGAAACTCTAAAAACCCAACATATCCACGCAAAGCTACAGAAATGTGTCTAAAGTAGTGGTCCCATAAAGGGAACTAATGCTGCAAACGTCTTAACCATGAGAAAAAAAGAATAAAACAAGCATAAAACTGCGACAACGGAAATTAAATTTGTGGTAATGCACAACACAATGCCGGAATCTCCCCGGCATCAAAGCAGTGCGGGACAAATTAATGCCACATTTAAGATGGCATTGCTCAGTCTTACTGAGAATGGATAACAATGAGATTCACTCAAATAAAGCGTAAGAAAAGCGAACCAGATGCTATTTTTTTTAAAGTGGTACTACTAGCCAATCCACTACCAATTAGCCAAGTGTTTACCCTCCTGTTCAAAGATAAGTTGGGGTCATGGAAATAAGATTTAATAACAACAGCTACAAGGAGGAAAAAAATATTTACACAGACAATAGTGCATGAAAATTTAGAAAAGAAAACCCTAACAGGATAAGTTTAAAAATGTAATGCATACAGAAAAGGTTGAAAACAAGAAGGCATTCTGAATTAAGAACAAAAAAACAATGAAACATATAACCCAAGTTATAGAGTCAGACCAGAACTACCATGACTGAGAATGGAAAAAAGAAAAAAAGAAAAAAGAATGAATAATCGCCACAGAACAGGGGGAAATCAATTGAACACAATTTGCTGTAAATGTCCACGAATTCAGCGTTGTCAAGGCTCACTTTACACGCACTTAAGCCTTGAAGCTAGGTGCAAAGTAGTTGCCCGTGCCTCATGTGAGGGCACTTCGGTACAAGCCTCAAGGCACTAAGGTATATGCCTTTTCGCCTATAAGCTTTCTTGAAGACATTTGGCACTAAACAATAAATATTTCACCTAATATGATATTTTATATTATTTTGTCTAGATAACTGTTGTTTGCGTCTAGAGCCTTTCTTTCTTAAGGCTAGCACTTTGTCTGCACTGGCTCTATAAACCCAATACAATTTTTATCCTTTTCACCTTTGATGAAACTGCTTATTACTCTTGACCATATGTATACACATATTTTATCTACTTCTTTTTATTAGCCTTTCTTCATTAATGCTCTCACTCTATAATTGTGCTTTGAGCACCAACTGACCTCGGCTCTTTCTTTCACTCTACATCTTTGACATTTGAGAATTTGTAATGAGATAATGTGTTGTTTACTTCCAGGTCTTCTACCAACTCTTCAGGCTCCTTGCCATAGTTGTGAGGTAGTCAGTTTTGACAAACTAAGGTTACATGCAATTTTGTTGAAACTTGAAAGCATTCTTACAGTTAAAGATTTTCCAAACTTCTTTACTGTTAAACTACTTTCACTCATTGTGGTAATAGATGTATAATTCTAAGTACTTTTCCCCAAATAAATGTCTATAAGAGAATAATGGCTGAAGAAAGATAGCAAAAGGAAAAATAAAAGTTAATCGCTGGAGAACAGCACCATAAATACTTCACATCTGACAAATGAAGTCTAACGAGAAATATCAAAACCATACTACTTCCTAAAACTTTAGTGACTCCACCACACACATGAAGAAAATAATTGACTCATGAAGCATCTAAATTGAGAACAAATTTCCAGCTTTCACCAATTAGAAAAAATAGGGAGGACTAATGGTACCTTTTCATCTTAAGTAACAAATAGTACATAAAAAAGTTGGAGATTTTTACCAATTTTACACAAACACTAAAGCGATTGAATGCATTCTTGTCGAATATATTACCTTTATATTGTAATCATCTCTCTCTGTGATTTGCTGGAAAAGCTGCTGATTTTGAGCTTGCATATCATCGTAGGCCTGCCCAATTGTCTGCAACAAAAGAATCTTTCAGATTGTTTTACAAGGCTAATTTTCCAACTTCCATACAACTGACCTATAAGCACACAAGTTAAGCAGTAAACAGACCTCAATCTCAGAGAGGTAGGCCTCGGTTTCTTCATGCTTGGACTTCAAGACTTCCGAGAGTCTAGACCGTTCCCTGAAGTAACGAGAACCAACTATCTTCGTGAATATTTTCTTAGGACACTAATTAATTATTACAAGGAAAAAGGAAAACAAGATTCTATCAAACTGATAAAAAGAAACATTCTCCAGGGCCATCTTTTTCTCGAAAGTCCAAGGTCCTCTCTAAAAGCCATCAAGACCTTCTGATGAGAACATGGTTCCCCACTACAGCAACTTCTCTAAACAAGCTGAAAGTTGTAATGAAGCCGGGAATGCATGGCTAAAATACACTCTTCCCACCAATAGTGGACTTGTGACCCTCCAACCAATACTTTCTACAAAGTCAAGCCCATAAAGCATGGCAAACCATTCGCCAAGGCCATTACCAAGAACAGGAGTATGAGACTTTTCATGTATGTGAGTACAGAATAACTTCAGCTCCTAGTTAGGAAGATGTCATCTTATTGTTAAAGTGCACACACACAGACAATTTTCTGAATGATCTACTGACAGCAGTATGACGACTCATCATTCAAAATAACAAGAGGGCAATCAGACCTTTTAGAAGCATCCAACTTCTGTCTCAGCTCAGCAATCTCAGCTTCTGCAGCACCTAGCTTCTGCTGGGAATTAGCCTCGGCTTCAATAGCAGATTTCACTCTCACTTCCAAATTGTGTTCATCAAGAGAAGTCTTCAGACTCTGAACACATGCCCAAGCTCTGTACTCAGAACCCCGAGCCTCGAAAACATCCCTGAAGTCACCATGGTAATGTTTGGAAGCATTCTTAGTGAAGAAAAAGATCCATTCAAGTCAATATATGCCCTTTGAAAATCTATGTATCTAAAAGATATGAGATTCAACAGTTTATCAGCAAGGATATATATCACGAACACTAACTGCTATTTCAGCATTACAAAGTGGACAAAGAGCTTCTACAAGGAGTGTTTGTAAAGACCACTGCACAAAGGATATTCATTCATATATTTTTTCTCCAAAAACCATCTTCGAGATTAAACATTGTCATACGATTGGTCAACAGTACCTTAGGCAGCTCAAATGCAATTAGAAGCTCCGTAAGAAAAACAAAATGTCAATGTGATATGTCCAGAAAAAATTTACAAGAATGATTGAAGCATGTCATATTCAGAAATATAGAGAACCAACCGTTTTTCTACATTGACATATTAGTTATCATTATAAGTATAATCAAGCCACCAAAAACAGATCCCTAACACATGCACCTCAGTTTCATACATGCACATATTATAACAAATTCCAAGCTAAACCCACCATCAAAGCCACAATATCTCAGTCCAATTCAAAAAATAAATTACTTGAGAAAATCCACCATCACACTAATCCAATCAAGGGTTGGGCATTCAGTTCGGTTTTTCGGATTTCGGTTTGATAAAAGTATGAACCGAAACTAAACTGAAATAAATTCGGTTTAGTTCGGTTTTTGTACTTTCGGTTTGAATATCATTTTGGACTCTCTTTTTTTGGTCATAAATGGACTTTTTAAATTGGATCAATTTTTAAAAAATAGAATTTTCAACATGATTTGTTGATTTCAACAATCACTGGTAGTGGCAAGTAATTAATTACTACTCATTAATCATTACTACTCACTACATATCAATAACACATACATGAACACTAATAATGTCTCGCGAAGTGAAAAGAAATGACAAATCGACGATGGAAAGGAGAAGTGGAAAGTGAGAATTGAGAGAGAACGATGTCTGATGTCTTGCGGCGTGCACTTCTTCACTCTTCAGTTCTTACTCTTTTAACAGTGAATTAGGGATTTGAGATTTGGTCTTTGGGTTTGGGGTGGATATAGATGTAGGGATAAATAATGGGCTTTTATATATTATTCGGCTTTTCAGTAATTTTAATGTAATGTGCAAATATTTGCATATAAAAAATATAAATTAAATGTATTACATAAAATTTGGTTTTTCGGTTAACCGAAAAAAAAACACTTAAAAACCGAAACCGTACTGACTTAAAACCGAAACCAACCGATTTAATCGAAAAACCGAAACCGAAATTAAAAAAAAAAATCAGTTCGGTCGGTTTTTTCGGTTTCAACCAAATTATGCCCAGCCCTAATCCAATGTATATAACAAGAAATTAAAGTAAATAACACTAAGGTCTGCGTACACCCCACCCTCCCCAAACTTCACTTTTAGGATTACACTGGTACTTCTTTTTTTTTTTGGTGAAGTAGGATTACACTGGTATGTTGTTCTTGATGTTGTTCTTTATTGTAACACTAAGGTCGTTTCTCTATGTACTGCTCAGTTCTAATTTCCAGTTGCCTATTCTGACATAATTCCCTTTGGGACTAGGAGAGTAGTTTTGTAAGCCTTTAGAGGAACATCTCATGTGCCTATTCGCACCAAAATCAACAACCCAAGAATTACAATGAGCAGTAAAGGCAGTACCTGATTGCACATAATTAAATATGGCAACCAAAGGCAAGTCAGATTTGGTCAAGAATCGGCGAAGATGCTGAATTTCATCTGAAGACACAGTTTCTCCCGAAGTCGTCTCCCCCCATAGTTTTAATAGGATTCCAAATAAGAAAATAAAATTTCCTAAAACTCTAGAAGGAAATCGAGTTTAAACAAAAGTCCCTTGGAGAAGAAAAAATTGCTCAGACAGAGTCTCACCCGAAAACTGTCTTGCCGGAACCCCAGCTCTGGTGATCGAAAAAAATCTAAAACTTGGTGGGTATGCTCGAAAGTGATAGACAAACCCAAGAAAGAAAGAGTCTTGAAAAAGATCCAGGGAAGTAGCCTTTGCGGACAGCTTCAAAGAGGGAGAAACTCGACCTCTTTTTAATAAGAAGAAACCTTATTGCTGCGAGGGAGAAAAACGCACCAATGGCTTTGATACAATGTAGAATTTTGAGGGGAAAAGGGATATTTATACAAGTGAATCCTGATTGATTGAGGAAAGACAATCAATTACAACAACATACCCAGTGAAATCCCACTAAGTGGTGTCTAGGGATGGTAGAGTATGGTAGAGTGTATGCAGACTTACCACGACCTCGAGGAGGCTAGAGTGTACGCAGAAAGTCTCCTAAAATCGTGCTAATTAATAACACAATCAACACTTAATCACACGACGCACAACAAGAATTAGTCTAAGGAAGCTAGAACTTCTAAAACCAAGAAGGATGGATTGAACCAAGTGGAAAGGAGAAGAATCTACTGGGAACAATATCAAAGGTGCTAAACCAAAGGAGGAAAGGTCTACCAATAACAACCTAAAGGGAAACCAAGTCAACATGTTCAATCAACTACAAAACGGGGATATAGAGGATATGGATATTCCACCGGAAGGAAAGACAAGCTGGTCTCAATTGATTCATGATGGTCAGCTACACCTACTATTGACAACTCAAGTTGGAAAAGAGCACAAGAAGATAAAACGAAAAAACACCCCCAACAAATACCAAGGGAAGCTTAAGATGAAGAATGACAGGATCCAAACTTGCTACAATTCAAAAAATGCTGAAAAACAAATTAAAAAAAGAAGTAGAAGCACTGGTTATAATTCGAGCATTTCGAACAAGAGGATGAGACTTCGAGCATTTCGAACAAGAAAATGAAATTCAAGGATAAAATTACAATACCTACTAATGTTAGACTAGCGGGAGACAACAAATTTCTGACAGTGGAGGGTTATACTTTTCTAAAGGAAATTTTGAACTCTGAATATCCCGGACTTAACATCGAAAAGATTATGAAAAGCTCCACGGAGAGGCTAAAGAAGATTGGGATCCAGGAAAATAGTCCCAGGCATTACTGAAAAAAATAGATACTACGAAAATAAAGGGAAGGGGGTTCCAGCTGCAAGGCCCCTAATCCTCCTGATAAAAGTATTAGAGAAAACAGGGATAAATACCAGTTTGAACAATTCAATCACTGGAACACCACTAGAGGTGGAGACTTAGATATGTTCATGGAATGTTTTGAAGAGGATCTCACCTCCTCTAAATTGGACAATGAGGCTACCAGGGATCATGAAAAGAGATGCTCATCACTTAAATACCCCCCTATGGATTCTTTGGACACAACCTATCTCCAATGAACCCCTCCAATCCGGTAGGAAGCTCTAACATTACCATCGAAGCTGCCACAATTAATCTTCAAGATCAAATAGTCCCTACCACTAATGTTTCCAATGTTTAGCTTCAAATCATGGAACATTAGGGGAATAGGATCGAATGGTTCCTTGGATAAATGAGATTTCCCAACCTTTAGAACAAAACCATGAGACCTGCCAATATTATTTACGAGCCCCCCTAAATAGTACATCTATGTCCAGTTAGCTTTTGAGCTAATTTGGACACACACACACCCCTCTTTTGGTGGTACTTTGTATCCTACACTGTTTTTACCCCTTGATCCAAGTTTGGGATGCCAAACTCAAAGCTGTACTTTTAACCTTATCAATGATCAAAGTTGGAAGCTTAAAGAAAAAAAAAAGTGCACCAAGAAACTCTTATATAATAAAGTGACTTCATTTGATCAGAATAAACATTAACCATGTCTTACCTTGAGAAAGCAGATTCACGCTTGTACATTTCCAAAATGAGCTTTAAATGCATATCACTCTCTTTCAAATCATTAACCTACACCAGGAAATTCAAACAAGGAGTAACCTAACGTTAAAATTTGTACTCATTCAAGTACCTGAAATCAAAAACATCTCACAGAAGAGGCCAAGAAAATTGCAAGTGACAGAATACAATGAAGTAAGAACTAACTTAAAATTAATAAAGCACCAAACAGGAATAACAGACCGAAAATAGATGGTGAAAAACTGCAAGCAGAGAGACAAGAGCAAGATTGAACATACCATAGCTTGCAACTTCAGCATTTCAGTCACCTGGGAAGCTGACTTGGCAGACAATGTTTCTATCTCTTTTGACTATTAAAAGGCAAAAAAAAAACATTAAGTGAAAAGAAATGACCATTTGAAAAATAAAGGAATAGTACAAGTTAGTGGATTAGCACCAAAACCTTCCGGTCAAGAATACTGGAAAGTGACTGAACATCAGCTCGTAGTGAATGAACATCTGAAGCAGTCTCCTTATAATTACTTAGTTGATTCTGCATATCGCCCATGGTTTCAGGGAATGAAGAAACCAATTTCTTAAATTCTGCAATAATTTCTTTCCTACCTGAAACAAATGGCATCTATCATTAAATATTGCTGCAGTTGCTACAGTGTAATACACATTTTAAGGGGGGAAAAACAGTAACCAACAACAACTGCTTTTCAATATACCAGGTTCTCTTGATGCTTCTTCCAGCTTGGCCTCAATCATATTTCTTTCTTGCATGTGTTTCTGCATCTCCTTTTCTAGCCAGGCTATTCTGGAATCAGCAATGGTGGAAGATCGCCGAAAAACATCAGTTATATCATTCTTCAAATTCATTTCTTTTTCCCTCCACGAAAGATTGTCTTTCTCCACCTAGTTTAATCACAAAAATTAGCAACAAGATAAACAAAATAAAATCGAACTACCAACCAGCTACAACCTGTAGTTTCTCGTATAAGGACTGATACAGAGATACATCTTCTTTAGCTTTCGCAAGTTGATCTTTAACCAAGATATATGGTTGGGAAGAGCATATGGCTTTCACATTCTTTAGTTTGTTCTGTCAAGGAAGCATACATTCAAATCACTAGTGAAGAAGCAAGCAAATGAGGTTCTACGATAGTAAAACAGCAAGAACACTAGCAATGAAGAGAGTGGAAGAAGGAAATCAAGCAAACCAAAGTATACCTGTAAGTTAGACAACTGCTTCAATATGTCTATCCTTTCTTCATGAAGACGCTTGAGTTCGAATAAACGGAAAGAGGATTGGTCCTGTAAACACGATCTTGTTCATATAATACATTCACCTACTTAAATGGGATCCAAACATGAGTGCAGACGCACAAACCAGTAAATTACCAAATACTCCTTAAGTGTGGACTCCATATCCTGCATGTCTCTCTGCTTATCTCTCGCCTTATCATTAGCAGAGTGCTTATTTCCAAGATTCAGGACAGGGAAGAGAACCCCCTTGGCAGCATCTTTCTCTGCTTTTAGAATTGCCAATTTTTTGTTACTTTCATCCAAATGTGCAATGGTTTTCTCCAACTCCCCTTCATAACAACAAAAATGAAAGTAAATCTCAAAAACCAACCTTTGGCACATGAGGAATCAATATTCATGATGGCATTACTGAAAGTTAACAGTTTTGACTAAAATGCCCATAAAATAAATCAGAAAACGCACACGAAACAAATTCTTACAATTAATGATAGCTCCATACACAAGGATGATGCTATAGAAGCCCCAAAAAGACAATCGTCAAGGTCTCAAGCTAAGGAGTTGCAAGCCAAGATTGTTGGGCTTCAATGGGAAATCAAGAAGATGTTTATCATGGAAGAAAAGCCCAAGAACGAGTTCAAGAATTGTGGAGAAGGATGGACTTAGTGCTACACACATTTTACGGTTCAAGTCCAAGCCCAAATGGGAAAAGGTTTGGGCCCACATGGGGCTGAAATTTCTGCCCGAGAAGAATGGACTAAGTGCTACACATATTTCATGGTACAAGTCCAAGCCTAAATGGAAGAAGATTGGGGCCCACATGGGGCTGAAATTTCTGCCCAAAAATGAGTTTAAAATATTCGCCCAAAAGGGAGGAAAAAGTCACGTACAAGTGAATTGGGAAGGACCCACCAAATTTGGGAAGTTTTCCTTATTTCCTTAGGCAAGGATTTTTGGCATTATTTTTATATGCTTTCTTAGTTTAAAGTTTCCTAGTTAGATTTTATTTATTAATTCCATAAAAGTAGATTCTAATCGCATTCTATTTGGGATAGTTTTCCCCTATATATAGGGATAGATATTATTATTTTTGTTTAGACAACATTATTACTAATTGAGAGCAATTTAAAATAATTGTAAGTAGGCTTTCTCCAAAAAAAAAAAAAAAACTTACTTCAAAAAATAATTTTAAGTAGGGTAATTAGTTTCAAAAAAGAGTACCTAAGTAATTTAACTTTTCAATTTAAGACTTACTGCTTTTATAATAATATAGTCTACAAATACAGAGCATTATGATGGAATTGTGGTAGACAGGTCAAAAAGCATGAAGATCCTTAGAAATGTTGATAGTACTTTTTGTCCTTCATTAAAAGACTATACAATAGAAAAAATTCACAGTTACTACTTTCCTCAAATAATTGTTATTTAATTAGTATCATAATATTTACAACTTTAAAATTAATTAAATGTATAGCTATTAAATCTTTATATATTTGTAGTAAGTAAGAACTCCTAATATTTACTACTTTAAAATTGACTAAAATTTTGTTTCTTAAATCTTTCCTTATTTGAACTACATTAAAAGTCCTAACATTTAAGACTTCAAAATCAATATTTTTACCTAATATAAATCTTACTTAAATTATAGTAAAAAAAATAGAAGAATTAAAAATATTAAAGAAAGAGGTTCACATTTTTTTAAGCAACTTTTTTAACCTTGCTATGAAACTCTTATCATTGAAATAAATATAACATTTATTTTGACGTAAATTTCTATTTATAAATAATTTTATTCTTCTTGTAGATAGTTTAATTGATTGACGCGAGACACACATGAAAAAGCACATAAACTTTACTAGTTGGTATAAATAAATATACAAGTTCTATTTTTTAAATGTTAGAACGTTTTAAATTAATACCACAATATTTGTTTCACTAACACAAAGATTTTCATAATATTATACTGTAATATCATGAAATTTGTTTTCACTAATTAAGTTTGCCTGTAGAAACTCCTTAATGAATTTTCTTTAATTTATTTATTTGTGGGGTCCATGTTTACATGGCATAAACATATAATTTATTTCCATAATAATAAGATGTCAAAATATTTCCATTAACTTGAATCAAGAATAAGGAGTTACCTCTTAAACACTTAAGCTCGGCTTTATTCTTAGCATCGGTATCTCTATGATTCTGCAATGCACCAGCCAGGGATCGATGCTTCAAATGAAGTTCATTTATTGTTTGTATAAGATTTTTAACTCCTATATGCAAATCACTCGATGACTTTTGGAGGCATGATCCTAGAGCAAAAAGTAAAAAAAAATTAAAACTGGAGAAGGAATAAGGACGTATCATTCGAATTGAAGATAAAACATATGAGAACTTCTTACCATCTTCAGGAAGCACCTCAAGAACTGCAGCACACAACTTGTCCTTCATTTGCCTAATGTCATCTACAGTGGATACTATATTCCGGAATATTTTCATGATCTTTTGATCATCCATTTTCTTCTGTTCATATTCCGTTTGAGTGTTAACATCAGAGCTGCTTTCAGTTGCACCAGTTTGTAAAAGGCGACTTAAGAAAGAATCCTCGCATGCATAGACAGAACCATCTAGCAACAACAAGTTACAAATATAGATGAGAGAAAAAAAATTGATCCAATTTCAGAAACCTATAGCTCCAATTTTTTCCTTTTACTAGGACAACCAAATAACAAAGACTATGTTAGAAGAGATAGGAATCTTCAGAATAACCCTATCTTACCATAACAGTATGTATGGGAACAGCCTTTAGAAAAATACAACACCAGAAAAAGCACGTTTACCAAATTAGTATTCAAGGTAAGATAACAAAGGTCTATATACAATATCTTGAGGTCCATCAACAATATTATAAACTGGTTAGATAGACAGGACACACAAAATTAACAGTGTGCAGAGAACAAGACAATATTGGCTAGAAAGCAAAAGGAAAACAAAAACGAATAGCAGAAATTAAAGATGCCATGATGGAAAAGCTAGCAATTTCCAAAAGATCAAGATGAAGAGTATAAGTTTTTTGTATTTTTGGTGTAAACGAGATATAGTGGGGGAGATAGATAGCTTAGTGATTTCATAGACAATTGTAAAGTTTCTATCTAGACTTTGGTCTTGATGATACCCTCTGGGGTTGTAAATCCCACCCCATCAGCTTTTACCTGTAGGCTTTTTGGTGTGAATACAGTTACCATTATCAAAAAAAAAAATTGCACGAAAAATGTACTATATACCCTGGTTTTAAATGTGTGAGAACGTTCTGCACCAAACCCTCTAAACAAGCCATTAGAGTTTGCCATCTGCTCATGGAAACCAACACCAAACCTGAAGAGCTTATTGGGAAGCAAAAAAGCACCTTACACTATAGAATCCTATCTCTTTCCACTACATTACCTCCCATGTTTTATTTAAAGAGTTCCGGAAGATAGACAAAAGATAGAACAAGGTAGTTAGGCAATGGAGATTAAGATTAAACATATAACACCTCTTGTTAGGCTTAATGTTATATCCCTCACTACAGATTTCTGGATAATTTCAACTTGAGCCACCAATTGATTGACAAGGGTTATAATGACCTACTAGTTTACCTAATTAACACTACCAATAGTGTACTACAGTGTTTAATTATCTTTGCTTCTTTCCTACCCGAAAAAATAAATAAGAACTAGATATTAAAATTAGTTTTCAATAATCATCAATGAAACAAGTTAGTTATCAACTTATCATAGCTAATTAAGTTATAAATAGTTAGAAGAGACTGTTACATCAAACTCTTCTTCTTTAACAAATCTAGATAGCATCCATATCCTCTAATCCACTGTGAATCAGAATCTTGCTAACCATTTCTTTGCACAATCACATTACGTCCTTTTTTAGAAAGAGAGGAAGGAGAGTTTGGGAGTTAATGAGGAACAAAAACTAGCATAGTTGGGCATCTCTCACCTTCTGCGCAAGATTGATGGTTACTTGCATTTCCATGTCTTATCGGATCCTCTGTGCGCATAGAACAGATTTCCAATTCACCAACCAACTAGTAAAGAAGCAAGTCAAAAAATTCATTTCAGAAACACACAGTACTATACAGGACATGGAAAAACATGTCCATACATGTGTCTACTTGTCCATTTGTGTGTCTTTGAGGACCAGACTGACGATACTCATATAGAGAACTCAAATCTGTGTTAGGTAATATCATGCTTGAGCGTCCAACTACT
The DNA here is from genome assembly GCA_029582725.1 of Solanum chiquidenum. Taxonomy (NCBI): domain Eukaryota; kingdom Viridiplantae; phylum Streptophyta; class Magnoliopsida; order Solanales; family Solanaceae; genus Solanum; species Solanum chiquidenum. Next base: position 32,485 of record JAJOOS010001866.1, read on the forward strand.
GGAATGAAATAAAATACCTCTTCCCATGAATTCTGAATAACAGACAGAGTGTTATCATATGGCTTCTGTTTGTCCTTCAACTCAGTGAATTTTTCTTCAAGAACTGCAATCTCAATCTTCTGAGCTTCAAGCTTTTGAGAGAGTTTTTGGTTTTGATGTAGCAGAACCGCAGTGTCAAGCTATAGCAAGCAAAAATAATAAACATGGATGAAACAAAATTTGTAAGAGAAGTACAAACGAAACTAGAATACAATCAGAAAGACGGGGCATCCTTTGACAATTTTAATTTCCAAGAAGGTGAAGACTAAACAATTCTGTGACATGTGAATATAAGAAGCAATAAGCATATCAATACCCAAAATGCACAACAGAGAAACTAAACAACTGGAAAGAGGACACAAGTTTGATTGGTTTTAAGAGAATATGAAGGAAAAGTCGGACTGCAAAACTTTTGAGTTCCAGCAAAACTCTAATTGATCAGTGGCTATGAAAGCTAACATAGAAGGTCAAACTTCCCCCCAAGATTAGCACTTTTTGCTCGATACCTCTGAACAATTCATGTCCCACTTTAGATTATTTGCTTCAATCCCTTCATTGTTTTTTTGAGGGATCATGAGGAAACCAGCGCCCCAGTCCGACACTACCAAAACTTCACTAGGGTTTCATCACCTGGCAGTATACGTTAACTATTCCAAATCGACAAATTCTACAATCAACCACCCCCACCGACCCAATTTGCTTTCAGAAAACAAAATTTTGTATATTCCAAAACGAACTTATAATACAAATAAAAGCAATTGAGACTTGCCGAGAATCATTAAACAAAATTCCAATGAAGACACACAAGAAAACATAAATTATGCAATTGAATTTCGATCAAACCAAAGTGAACTTTGCATAGTAAAGAGGTGAGGGGAAAGTACTCACCGGTAGCAAGTTTTCCATTGATAAACAAAAAAACAGAAAATGTTGAATCTGCTAATGCAGTTAACTATATCTTTGCTGTCTCCGGCAACGGAACTGCTACTCCGGCTGAATAACCATCAGAAGGAACATTTGTTTTTCGAGAGTAGGGTCAAGTAAAATGGGTTCTGACGGCGATATTTATCACTTTTTTTTTGCTCTTATATATTAGTGGAGTAATTTTATTGCAAACTTTTTTTTTGTTAAATTATGATTTACTTTAACAAAAGTTTTTTTTTTTTTTTATATCTTTTTTATCGGTGAACTCTATTTTTACACATAAGAAATGATCTGTTTTTCATATAAGATAGTATATGATAAGATTATTTTTTCTATTCAAATTGTTTCATGATAGAGTTCTTTTGCTATTTATAAATATATAGATTTTACTGTAAGAACTTACGAAGTTAATGTTTAAATTCACGTCAAAAAGGTCGTAGGAGGAAATACTATATGGAAGTAGTACATTATCATCGAAATTAACGAGTATAAATTTTATCAACGTAATTTTTAAGTCAATTAATCATATGAAAGTACATATCTCGTATATAATTAATAACAACAATTATTACATTAATATCGTTATTTAATTTTTACACGATTTATAATCCAATTATGGTTGACAAAATATATCTAATTTTATCAATATCATATTAGAAAAAATGACAAAATTATCTCTTACGTTAGAGATAGGTTCAAAGTAGTTCGTTTAATATATTTTTGAGTAGCTTTAATAAAATAATAAAAAAAAATCAATATATGATATGTGACTCATGATCTATCTTAATTAATCTAAATATTTAACACTTATACAACTAACAACAATGATTATTATAATACTATTACCATTTAACTTTTAATAGAGTTAATAATCTGAAATTGTTTATTTATAACAAAATCAACTTTTGTCGTATTGCATCAGAAAAAGACAAAAATCATACCTTGCGTTTTGAGTTAGGTTTATGTAGTTTGTTAAATTTATTTGTGAGCAATGTTGACAAATTTTTATAACTAATCAACATTTAATGTGTGATTGAGAATCTATCTCAATTTGAATATTTAAAGATAGTCATACAATTAATAACAACGATTGTTGCAATAATATTATCATTCAATTTTTACTGAATCAACAAATTAATTTTATTATTGACAACTCAAATTAATTCACGATTACTCTATCACCGTTGAATAGGCAATATCCAAAGGAATTTGACGCCTGAGGAACCTCATGAATTTAGGGTCTCAACAACATCCAAAAATAATTAGGGTACAAGGAGTTGATGATCCAATGACTAATGTGTCGATGAGATGATTTTGAAGGTTCCCAAGGAAGGTGGTTCTCAAAATTTGGATTGTGAAATTGGCCCTTCCTCATGTGCGCCTCATCAGATCATAAAAGTTGATCAGAATCACAGTAGCGTAAATCTTTTGATTAATACCTCAAAAGTGGATCAGTACATCATAAGCTTGCTTAGGATCTTCTCATGCCCCCCCCCCCTCTTGATGTACCCTCCTTCTTTTGTGAGTTTTCAGGCTTTAGTGACTATAAATATTTTGGATTAGTAATTATTGGGGGAAAATACTACAAGATTGATATTTGACTGAAATTATAAAGTAGTGAATAACTTATTACAAACATTGTGTCGTGGCAAGCCACTGTTTTGAAAGCGATTTTGGTCTGACTCCGGTGCAAATCGTTGTTTAGCCGGTCGCTCCCCAAGGTTCTACAATTACTCTCAAACACGTGCACTCGTGGCTGAAAGTTTGGAGGTTTTCAAAACCGCCAATTGCCCAAAAAATATTCTAAGAATAAGAAGAAAGAAGGAAAATGTTTTATTTTCTTTTGTTGGTTGTGTTGTAATGTTCACAAAAGGTCATGCTTATATAGGATGTCCAAAAGAGGAGTTTCAAAGTGAAGAATTAATTTGTATAACGCATTGTGAATGTTAATGGCATTAAAAGTTATTACATCACATTTTACACAAACTCTTATTTTGTTTTGGAATGAAAAAGTTATTCTCTTTGTAACACAATTTACTTTGTATTCTTTGCGTTACACAAAATGAATGAAGGCAGAATTAATATAACAGTAATGTGAATCTCTTTGGATTCGACTATTTTTATCTTGTCTTTAATTTTTTTTTGAATGTTTTTTATTTCAATTTTTAGGTTTTAATTTACTATTCTTATATTTTGAATAAAGGTTTTGCATATGTTTTCAGAGCATTTACTTTATATTGCATTTTTGCATGTCTCATTTTCACTTAGACATTAACAACAATTTATTTATAGTAAATGCAAGATTACAAAAAAGAGTCTCGAGGACTTTGTAGTATAATAAATGATAAGCGTATAATAGACTTGGTAATGGGATGTAAGAAATTTGAAAGATACAAATTCATATTTAATGTTAGCCAATTGCAAAACTTCTTTACAAATTCTAGTCGTTTCATTTAGGTTTTTGAAATAACTTGAGAGCAAACTTGGTAACTATCGAACCACTATAATACTATAAATTTGGTCATTGTCGCGCTGCTATTATATGATAACTAATTATAAAATACACAAGAGGGATTGCTTGAGTCACCAATGAAGCAAAAAAGTGTGAGCTCTTAGAGAGGGGGGTAAAAAAAGTTACTAAATATATTGGTGATTAAGGTAAAAGGTTAAAGGTTAGTAGGTCAAGTGTTGTCGGACTTTGGATGGGATGGGAGGGAAGGGGCTAACCCTGTATCCTCGCAACCCTATTTGTAAAGAGTATTTAGTATTTGTTGTTTCTATATGGTTTATTATTATTATTATTATTTATATCTTGATATCTTAATTGTCATATTTTCCTATAACTCTGCTTCAATATCTTTATTTTGAGACAAGGGTCTATCAGAAACAAGCTTTCTACCTCGAAAAGATAGTGGTATGATTTACGTACATCTTACCCTACTTAGACTCATTTTTAGAATGAACTACACAGTTGTAATGTGAGAGAATTAGAAAATTATGAGAAAAAATGAAGAAGGATGGAGGGTGTTTATAGTTTAGATAGGCAGTAATGGGTAGTCGTTGGTGACTTGTTAGCCAAATGAAATTTTTTAATTTTATTTGGAACTTGCAGTTTCCAGATCCATTCAAAGTATCCATCTACATTTGGGGAAAGTTGAGAGCATGGATCACTATTGAGTGATTTAGGGTGTGTTTGATACGCTAGAAAATATTTTTCATTCTTAGAAAATGTTTTCTAGGAAAATAAGTGAATTTCTTACATATTTTCTTATGTTCAGTGCGCAAGCAAAAAATATTATCCTAAAATCGTTTGTCAAAATTATGGGAGGTAAAGGTCTAAGGGGTGTTGGGTGGTGAGGATGGGAGGTTAGGGGGTGGGATGAAGATGAGGCGCTTTAGAAGGTGGGAAAGACATTGTCAATATGATTTGCAACTAGGAAAGTCATTTCCCTCGATTTTAAGAATTTAGGAAAATAGATTTTTCAAAAATTTTGACCAACTGAACATGGAAAAATCGAAAAATATATTTCCATACGAAAGACACCCTTAGTGGTGTAACGGAAGGTAGGTATGGAGTGAATGATGCGCAGTAAATTCTCAGGTAGATGAACTGCCAAATTAGTAAGATCCCAAAATGGTTTTTTCATATAAATACAAAAGAGAGTTCACATGCCTTCAGACAAACAGCAGAACAAGTATATTTTCCTTCAACAACTGCATTGGATCTCTTAAAATTTAAAGGAAAAATTTCCCCCTAATTCTCATTGTGCAATAGACACAAAGAACAAACAGTTGGGAATAAATGATTGTACACTATCGCCGAGGATTGCCAAGACTGATGAGAATTCAAATCCATTTATATGACTGGAAGTAGTCTTTGCTCTTCAAAGAATTGAATGTATCCCTGTAAAATTGAACTAGCTTTCATCAACTCCGACAGTTGCTGCTGGGGATTTCTGTGAGACTGAAGAGGGTACCCTTTTACCAGGTCCTGATGAAACCTTAACCATAGCTGGCCTTAGAAGGCGGTCTCCAAGTAAAAACCCACGGCGAAATTCTTCAATTACAATTCCCTCACTAAATTCCTGAGATTCCTCACGAGCAATAGCTTCGTGTAGCTGTATAAAAAAAAAAGCCGATGCTACAGATTAGTAATAGCTAGACCTGCATTGGATAAGACTGTATGTAACATGAACACTACCAGCAAATTCACACCCACCACC